>ML385901.1:0-83862 GCA_005239525.1 Nicotiana knightiana | reverse complement strand
CCCCCCCCCCCCCAATAATAAGAAACATTGTACCCATAGCTTAGAAAAATAAGATCAAAGAGTAACGAAGGGAGAAGAAACACACTAAGTGTCCTCAGTCATCAAAATTTCACCAGCAGCATCAGTCCTAGACGGCTCAACTAAATGAGTGATATCATAATCGTGTGTGGGAGCGGCCTGAGAGCTGAATATATCACGCACTTCCTTAGAAGTGTTGGATGCAAGGCACAACTACTCATTCCGAGAAATGGGATCCTCATGAGAAGGAGGATCTAGGTGAGGTTGGGCGTGGTCCAATATCATATCAAAATGCAAATGACAGGCTTTAGCTATCCTCGTCACCTCAGCTCGAAGTGGATCAACCGACTTCTTACTGGCCTGTATCTTTCTCATATTCTTCACCTGCTTAGTCAACTGCCCAATCACTACACCATGTTGTACCAGAATATCCATGATCACCTATTGGTTGTCCAATACCTTGGAGAGATTTTATCTATGTTAGAGGGATCCACTGGTGTTTGTGAAGATGACTGCCACGCAACTATAGTGGAAATGTCGAATGTTTGAGTTAGTTGTCTGCATCCAGTTGTTGAGGCTCACTAGTGTATGGGATACTCTCAAGGCGGCACCAGTCTTGGAGCTAGTGTAGGCACTGGAGCAGGAGCTGAGGATTATGGCTCGGGAATAGTAGCTCTAGCACTAGTGAAAAGCCCAGCTAAAGTGGAGGGAATGTCAGAGGGACCAGGGATTACAACTACTAGCTCATCAGACTGGCAGTAGTAGAAGGTTCAGTGATTTTCTTTGAGTTCCTCGGGTCTTGTAACTTGTACCACTAAAAAGGACCGATGGGCTTGACTTTTGTGCCAATTGGCCTGGACTCCACATTGGCATTAGTCATATACTCAAAGATAGTGATGGGGTAGGGGTAAGATGTGTTACCGGTTGTTCCACAAGTGAGATATTAGCCAACATTAGGGCACCCACATTGATTGGGTACCGACCATAATAGAAGCTACTAGAACAACTCTTGGCAAGGGAAGGTTGTTCTCATTAAAGCACTAGTCAATTCTGCTACACACAAAGGTCTACCACCCTTTTGACTCAAAGCTCAAAGTGTTGCGGAGGATTGTCACCCCCGCACCTATCCAAGAGGGAGTAGGCCTAGGTTTAAGAATATCAGCAAGCCACAATTTAGCCTCCTCCTTCTCATCCAACTTTCCCATATATTCCTTCGGCTCCACATCACCAAAATCGAGGTAAGCATTCAAAGTGTGCTGATCAAACTTGACTTTAAGGTTGTCACTTTGGTGATCTTTGTCCTTTTGGGAATATGCATCGTGTTGGTGTAGACTTCACGAACAAGATGCTATTTCAAATTCACTAGCTTCTCAATAAAATGCATCCACCCCTTTCTATTTGTAAACTATTCCAAGATCGCGTCGTTATATTTTTCTATGTCCTTGAGGAGGAATTTCCTTTGATGGGTTAATGATGTTTACTTCCACCACATTTTGAAGTTTATGTATGCTTGCAAGCTCAAAAACCGGTCTTCCCATACTACCTTCTTCTTAGTTCGTGCCATGCCTGCCTTTGCACTTGATCCCTTTCTCCTATCATCTGGGGCATCATTAGAATCGGAGTCCAGAGCAGATGTGTTGGATTCATAACTGTCAGTAGTGGAGCCCTAGAAGGTACTATGAGATGCAAAAGGTACATCTTGGGGCTCATACGGTCCCTACGACCTGGATTGCTCCTCATTGTGCTCTTCAGGCAGAGATAAAAAATTTCCTTTCCAGGCCTCCCTAGATGGGGCATAAGAACTCTACTCATAGGTTTCTACCTCTCCCCATGCCTGTAGTGATTTTCTTTATAATGGCCCTTTGCGCACTCGGGTGCATTGCACCTCTGCCTCTGCCTTTTCCAGTTTCTCCCTTTCCTTTGAAAGACTCTACTCTTCATCTTGATCACACCATTGTCTGTGTATGCATAAAGAGATTTGTTAGTTGATATACATTTTGTAAAACAGTTAAGAGTCATATAAGCATTTGAGGTCACCATAGAAGCAGTGAGGTTTCAATTTGCACCATGTAGTAGACAGGTTACAACTATGGTCCGCATATTTTGGAGTGTGGTCCGCAAAGTGAAAGTGCGGACTGCACAATTCCAAATGTGTACCACACTTCAACACAATTGTGGTAAGTCCTCAGAGCAAGGCCTCTAAAGGATAGTGCGGCCTCATTCTGTGGTTGCAGAATTCATGTGTGATCCGCATAAAAACTTTTGCGGTCCGCACTTGAGTAGAAGTACTCAAAGCTTAGAGAGGTTCTTTTATTCTTAGTGCGTACCTCACTTTGCAGCCGCATAATTTAATATGTGATCCGCACAATTAAAATGTGGTCGCAGAAATAGCTAGCCATTCAAGTAAACTAAATAGAAGTCTGCGGACTACACAATTTCAAGTGCGGTCCGCACAATCAAGAACAATAATGGCTACATGTGTTTTTTACCTAGGTTATACATATATGTGTTCAATCCTATTGAAAAATATGGTAAAGGCATGATAACCAATAACTTAACCATATCTAAGCATGCTTTAACAAATACACAATGCTAAGCTACCCCACGTGGACAAATTAAAGGGATGCAATTAAAGATGGATTAAAAAGAAGTTAGAAAGCCAAATAAAAACAAAAATAATGAAGTGGTGCATACCAGATGTGCTAGTGTACTAAGATCCAAGTGAGTGTGAAGGGTCGTTTGTGATCCAAAGTTCAAGTACGTGGGAAACTCTTAGTGTAACAGTAGTAGAGAGGAGATGGTAAAGTGTAAAAGAAGGGGGTAATGTTCTATTTATACTCAAAAGAAAGCGAGGGTTTAAAGAGGTGAATGCAGTCGCATAATTTCAAGTGAAGTTCACACTCTGTTAATCGGGCAGCAATGAAGGGCGTGGTTGTACGGTCTGCACTTTTGACACTTTAATTCAACCACTTCCTGATAGTGTGCTTTTGTGACTGCATAATTCGCGATGTTCCGCAAATTCACACCATACTGTTGGGTGAATGCTCAGAGGAAATTTAAATTAGAACCTATGATGGTCCTTGCAATTGCGGTTCAAATATGAAACCTACGGCCTTGTAAATTATTCTACAGTCAGTAGCCCCTTTTATGTGGCCGTACTAAGAAAAGTTTGATTTGCAGTTTTTCCCCGTATGATACATCTTCAACTATCATTTCACATTTAACACTAGTCCCTATAGCACACTTCAAATCAAGTAATAAAAACATCAAACAACATCTAACTAAAAGAGAAAAAAAAAAAGTACTTGGGTTGCCTCCCAAGAAGCATTTTTTTAAACATCGTGGAACGACTCAATATCATAGCATCCTCAAGCGAAGTAAAGAACCTTCACCACTTGGTTCTCACCAAATTTCCCCAAATAGTGCTTCCCTCAATGACCATTGACTCGAAATATTTCATTGTTCTTGTTCTTCAAGTCCAAGGAACCAAAAGGTGTCACACTAATAATTTCAAATTAACCATTCCACTTTGACTTGAGCTTTATAGGAAAAATTCTCAATCTTAAGTTGAACAATAACACTAGATCACTAGCCTTGAACTCCTTGTTCCAAATATACTTATCATGAAGCTATTTCATATTTTCTTTGTACAAGGAAGAACTTTCATATGCATAACAGCGGAACTCATCCAATTTATTCAAGTGTCAAACTCACAAGTTAGAGGCTACATCCATATCAAGGTTAAATTTCTTCAAATCCCACATTGCCTTGTGCTCTAGTTCCACCAGCAGATGACAAGCTTTTCCGAACACTAAATTGTTATGGAGACATTCTGATAGGTGCTTTGTAAGGCGTTGTATATGTCCATAGAGTATCATCAAGCTTCTTATACATAATCTTATTTGCATTCACCGTCTTGTACAAAATACTATTTATCTTCCGGTTGGATACTTCCCACTTGACAACTAGCTTGAGGGTGATAGGGAGTTGTCTAAGTGATACTATACTTTCCAAGTAAAGTGCCGAAAGCCTTGTTGCAAAAATGTGACCCTCCATAACTTATGATTGCTCACCGAGCACCAAATCTTGTCAAACAAATTTCGCTTCAAGAATGCCACTAAACTTCTAGCCTCATTATTAGATAAGGCAACGGCCTCAACCCATTTAGACACGTAATCTACCACGACCAAAATCTAGGTGCTTCCACAAGAACTCACAAAAGGGCCCATAAAGTCAGTAGTCCAAACATGAAAAATATCAATCTCCAAGATGATTGTAAAGGGGTATTTCATGTTTCTTTGAAATTCCACCGGCCCATTGATATTAATCACATCGTTTGACCAACTCATTTGCATCTTTGTAGAGAGTGGAACAATAGAAATCACAACTTAGGACTTTAGCCGACGTTCTCGCTCTACCATGATCACCACCATATGGAGAAGAATGACAAACCCAAGAAAATCACCTTGATCCTCCTCCGACGCACACCTCTGAATCAGCCCATTAGTGCAAATCCGGAAGAGGTATGGTTCATCTCAATAGTAGTCTTGACAATCTCTCTTGAGCTTCTTTCTTTTGTTTGAAGAGAACTCATCCAGTATCATATCACTTATAAGAAAATTTTGCAAATCTGTGAACCATGGTACCTCTTTCACTGAAAGTGCCAAAAGGTGCTCATCAATGAAAAAGTCAATGATTTCAAGGCCATCACGTGTCTATCCTCCTCCTCCAAATGAGACAAGTGGTTCGTCAATTGATTTTCAGTTCCCTTCTTGTCTTGGATGTCAATTTCAAACTCTTGCAATAAAAGCACCCATCTCATCAAATGAGCTTTAGATTCCTTTTTACTCATAAGATAGCGAAGCGCCGCATAGTCCTTGTGGACAATAACTTTGGCACCGATCAAGTACGGGCAGAACTTTTAAACAGCAAACGCTATATCAAGGAGCTCTTTATTCGAAATGGTATAATTGACTTGGGCACTATTCATGGTCTTACTAGCATAGTAAGCTGGATGAAAAACTTTGTTGACATGAGATCGAAAGGAAAACTCCAACTTGGAGATGTAAGGATATGAGTAGTTGTAAACTTGAGCTTCAACTGTTCAAAATCTCCCATACAATCATCATTCAAATGGAATTTTTCATGCTTCTCAAGGAGTTTTCCCAAAGGGCTTACCACTTTAGAAAATCCCTTGACAAATCACCCGTAGAAACCCGCATGGCCCAAGAAACTCTGCACACCCTTTATCGAGGTGGAGGGTGGAAGCTAAGAAATAACTTCAATATTTACCTTCCATCTCAATACCATTCTTTGAAATCTTATAGACAAGGACAATGCCATCCTCAACCATAAAATGACATTTCTCCCAATTAAGTACAAACTTTGTTTCCTCACATCTAGCCAACACTGTGTCCAAATTAACAAGACAATCACCAAAAGAATCTCCAACTACCAAAAAGTCATCTATAAAGACTTCAAGGTAGTCTTCCACTATGTCTATGAAAATGACTATCATACACTATTGAAAAGTTGTTGGTGCATTGCATAATCCAAAGGGCATCTGTTTGAATGCAAAAGTACCATACGAACAAGTAAAAGTGGTTTTCTCTTAATCTTTAGGAGCAATAAGAATTTGGCTGTAACCATAGTAACTATCAAGTAAACAATAAAAAACACGACCGGCCAATGTATCAAGCATTTTATCCATGAATAGAAGAGGAAAGTGATCCTTCCTTGTGACTTCATTGAGCTAATGATAATCCATGCAAACTTTAAAACCGATGATCGTTCTTGTATGAATCAACTCATTCTTATCATTGGTAACAACTGTCATGCCCCTTCTTTGGGACACATTGGATTAGAGAAGTCCAAGAACTATCAGAAAGGGCGTAGAAAACCTCGGCATCCAACCACTTCATAATATCCTTGTTACCACCTCTTGCATAGCCTCATTTACTCTTCTTTGGTGTTCAATGGACGTTTTGGAACCATCCTCCAATTTGATTTTATGGATGCAAAATGTGGGGTTTATACCTCGAATGTTTGCCAAAGTCCACCCAATAGATTTCTTCCTCTTTAGCAATACATCCAATATGGAATCAACCTGCACGTTAGTCAAATGAGAGGAAAGAATAACCAGTAAAGTAGAACAAGGGCCAAGAAATTCATATCAAAGGTGAGGTGGCAATGGTTTTAACTCCAATGTGGGTGGCTCTTCAATCGAACGCTCTATAGAAGGAGTCTTCCTATTCTTAAGTGTAAGACCTTATTCCTTTCATGTTTGGTTGAAAGTGTGGAATTAGAGTCAACCGGTGTTAATGAAAATTTGGTTGAAATTGACACTAATCCGGGGGAAAAAGAGGATGTCAAAATCCGAAAAAAATTCCAAGTTGAAGGCGTGAAGTCACATTCCAAGCATTTTTCAACATTGGAATTGTGTGGTGAGATGGAAATTGAACTACGCGAGTCAATGAAGGATTGCGAGTAGGAAAGACTAAGGCCCTGCATTTTACAATTTGAAAGAACAACAAGGCAAAATGAAATTCCTCACATGAAAGCCAAGAAGTGCAAAATGAAGAAATCAATGCTTGGCTCGGTCATCGACTTACCACCCCCCATTGCTCGCGGTCACAAGCTTGATTCCAAGCTAGGTGCCCGGTTGATATCATCCAAGTGGCGAGAAAAGTGGTAAATTTGACTTTCGTCGTGCCACGACGTTAAATGCGGCACTTGGTGGGAGGCAACCCATTGTTTTTAAAAAAGTTTTTGGTCACCTTAAAAAAAAAATTAGAATGGCTTAGTATATTGTTTTGCACTAATCTGCCAAGTTTGAGATTGTTTGGAGCTAAGTTGCAAATTTTTGAGAGCGGGAATGCACAAAAATGGTGCTGCCCAGAAATTGGTTGTTGATCCCAGGAATTTCCGCACCTGTGTCAGGTTAGTCGCAGGTGCGGTCTCGCAGCTGCAGAAATAGGATTGCAGGTGCGGACCTTCTGTTGGTGCGGACCTTCCATAGGTGCGATGATTTTTGCGCACGTGCGCCCATGCAGGCGCGGTACTTTTTCCGCAGGTACGGAATTCGTGCAAAGAAAACTCCCCTAACCCTCATTTCATTAGGTCAGTGTGTTTATTCCCAAAACTCAAAAAAAAAAAATATTCTTTGTTCCTCTCATCTCACATCTCTCATGTAGGGCTTGATCTCGCACAAGATTACACAGGTAATATCTCTTGGCTCCTCTCTCTTTTTCTTCTATGTTTTCTCTTTGCTTTCCCTGCTCTATTTTCTTCTTTTCTTAAGCCTTTCATGGAAGTAATTTTTTTTTCTTTTCCACGACCCCTCGGATTTAGGGTAATATTAGGGTGAGGATTTGGTTGAGAGTAGATTAGTGTGTGCTGGTTTCAGTAAAACAACATTTTTTTGGGAATCCGAGTACCCAAATTTTGTGAAAAAGAAACGATTATACATTGCCTGCAACATGTTTGAAAAATTGTCCAAGAGAAAATTTTGAGCGAGGTACCAAAATTTCAGTGTTAACGAAGTGAGAACTCAATTCGGTACACTAATCTGGAAGTCTTGAGTACAGATTAGTTGATAAAAACCATGCCCCAAATAGAAAATAGTAAAAAATTATTGGGCACTGAACCCTTGGATGAACTCCGCAGGCACGAACAATTTTCCGCAAATGCGGTTTCACATCTACGATCCCTTCTTCGCAGGTGCGACTTCTGGTCCACTAAGGAAACTACGCAGGTGCGCATTTTTTTCGCAGATGCATAATTTTTTTTCACAGGTGCGGAAACTGGCAAACTCCAGCAATTCCAGTGAGCTTGCATCAGGGGCTTCCCGAGCCCGCTCCACCTGGTTCTTTGACCTAATTGCAGTGTTTTAACTTTCTTAACAAGGTTCTACTTCCTGGCTAACTTTTTTTAATTTTTTGAAGGTACTTTGAGCTTTAGATAGATCCAAACATGACAGACAATCCCCCGTTGAGTCACAAAATTGAAGAAAATGTTGAGGAGAACTTTGATACTTCCAGATTCTTATTTGCTGCATGCTAGAGCCGGTATTATAATGATCTCCTTACAAAGAAACTCATACTTGAGAAAGGATTGCCACAGACAAATTGGTGGAGCTCCTTCCTGATTTTTATGGCCGGCTAGTTGCAAGCGGCTGAACCAGCTTTGCTCCCCATCCATGTAAGGCTAATGAAGAATGGGTGAGAGAATTTTATGCCAACCTGAGGCTGACTCACTTCCAGAATCATGAAATCACCATATGGAGAAAGACCGTGAAATTTGGTGCTGAAGAGATAAATGATTTCTATGGGCTCCCAAATCATCCGCTCGAGCCTGTGCAAGGAAAAGACACATGTGAAAATGGTGATTGGCTAGTTGCAAAGTTGTGTCCTCTGGGTCATAGGGTGAGCTGGGCTACCAAGAAGAAGGGCATCAAGTATCGTGATTTTACTGCTGAAGCAAAGATGTGGCTATATATCATCGCAAGCAGAGTATCCCCCTCGGGAAATGTGTCTGATGTCCCAAATTCATGGGCTTTGATGATTGCTTATATACTAGATGACATCCATGTGAATGTCGGGCACTACATTGTGCAGGAGCTAAAGGAACACGTGCTTCAAGGTGGCACATCTTTGATGTTCCCATCGTTGATTACAGAGCTATGCCGGTGTGCACAGGTTGATGAACGGGAGGGAGATCATTGGATACCGGCAGACAAGCCATTCCACCCACTGAGTAAGAAGAGAAAAATGGTGACTACTGCTGCTAGATCCGGATCATCCTCACAGACTGCCCCAGCTGATGGACCTTTTGGGGAGATGAACTCCCAGCTTGCATCCATTCGGGAGTTAGTGTCACAGCTCCCCAGGGGGCCCTCACACTCCTAGCCCCCGCCCGACTATTACTCTAGAGTTGAGAAGCGGACCTACTTAGAAGCGCATGGTAAGATGGCATCATCTATTACCCAGCTCGACACCGCCTATACCAGCTTGGCCAAGGCGCATGTCGAACTCAAGTCAACCTTTGATAAAGAAAAGGAGAAGAATAAAAAGAAGGGAAAATTCATGATAAAAATATGGAGAGGGATTAAATCGATCTTTAAATAGGGGCAGCCGAGCAGGCGGATACCAGTCAAAGATGATGAGGATAGCGAGGAGTACTCGTTCGCAATAGATGATGAGGATGAGGAGGAGGATGTTGATGGCGATAGTTCTGAACGACACTTATTAGCCTTTTCTCCTGCAGTCTGCTAGTCTGATGCAGACCTCAGAGAGACCCTCAAACTATTTTTTTTTCCTTTTGATATTGTGCAGTGGGGACACTACAATGTCTTTAGTTGGGGGTGGCTTTAGGAGCATATTGTATCTATACTAGGACTTTGTGTATGTGCCCTTGTCGGGATTCTTTGTTGTCTATGGATATTATGTGCCCTTGCCGGGCTTATTTTGTGATATCTTGTACTCTTGCTGAGCCTGGTGTGATTGGTCTACTTTTATTTTTCTTTATTTATTCATTTTCTTTAGTATATTATATTTGCTTCTGTAGTGTTACTTGCTTTTATTTTAGCATTCTCTTTAGTAGTTTTGTTCTTTTATTTTCATCTATATGGTAGTATTTCCTTGGGATTTCTTTATGCTACGGTTTTTTCCCAAAGAACATTTTTGAAGTGAACCGGGTGATTTTTCCCTATGATAGATGGCGTGACAACTTTCTTAAGGGAATTAATCTTGTTTTGCTAGGAGGAGGCTTTTGGATTATTTGGTACTAACGAAATTAGTATCTTGTATGTGAAAGTTGAATTAAGAATACCCCTCCGAATTTAGGTCCTCAATTAAAACAAGTAAGTTATGGTGAAGAATAATTTTGTGATAAAGTTTTGGCTCTTTTAGTGACTCTTTGCCCACTAGTTTGAAAAATATTGCTGTAGACTCTTATTAGGAAATGAAATTGATCCGTCTTGAGTAATTCATGTGTCATGTGTGTTAGTGTTTGTATAAGTAAATCTTGTGCTTACTTCTATGATCTAGAACTTGTCCGGTTGGTCTTTCAATGCTAATGATAATTGCGTTTGGTTGGAGAAATTACCTTAGGCGTTCTTTGTGTTATTTGAAAAAACCCTTTAGCCTTTCAATCTACCCATTGTATATATATTATCACTAGTTTACCCATTTGATCCTTTAACCTTTTCTTTGGCCACCTCATTACAAACTTTTCCCCTTTTGTAAAATAATTCCATCTTTAAACTCGTCCCTCCTTGAACAGTGAGAATGAGGCTAAAAGCCTAAGTTGGGGGTGTGATGTCAAGTTGGAAACTGATAAGGTTGTACATTGAGTGTAGGAACCTATACCTCAAAGTGTTCACATAAAATTATTCAAGCTCCAAAAGAAAAGTACAAAAAAAAAAGATATATGTATGTATATAAATATGGGAGCCTTGAAGAGAATTAGAGAGGTATTTAAGGTGGTTCTATGTTGGTAACTAGATGCCAATGAGGGCTATGAGGTTTAAAAAGAAAAAAGTGCAACAAGAAAGAAAAACGTGAGTAGTGTTCAAGGAGGATGTAGTCACATGTATCCTAAATGTTTATCCGACCCTTCCCTAAACCTACATTACAAGATTAAAAAGTCCTTATGGGATCTCCAACTGAATGTTCTCGAATAAGCGATGAATTAAAATAAGGGCAAGCTTATGGCATGATATGTTGTTACACTTCATTTTCTTTGTGAGAGTGAGTGTCTTTGTAAATTTATCCCTTGTGTTGTTATTGTAAATATGGTGATTTTGAGACTTTCTTTCTTGTGAGGGCACATGAATTAGGATAGATTGGTGAAATTTATATGTCCGGAAATTAGTGAGTTGAGCATATGTAGTGGACTGGTGCTTTTGAGTCACTTCTTGAGGCTTATTCTTGTCACTTGATTATTTTGAAACTCCCTTGCACTTCTTGAAGATGTTTTTGAATGAGGGAGTTATTGGGGTAAGATGCACATACTTAAGCCTAATTATTAGTACCAACCAAATCCATAAGTATAATGCTTAGTTGGAGAATATGATTTGTAAATGATAGCAATACGACTTGTGCTTTAAATGGTAGAACCTCATTGAGTTGTTGGTTTTGATTTGCTTTGAGGACAAGAAAAGGCTTTAAGTTGGGGGTGTTGATGAGTGGTGATTTTACCACTCATTTTAGTCTCTTCATTAGACTTTGCATCCATTAATTATAACATGAGGTCGTTTATAGTGTGTATTGTTCGATTTTCAAGGAAATGATTCAATGAAGTGATTTGCATTGAATTGAAGTGAAATTTAGCAAAAAAGAGTGGAAAAGGGCAATAGTTACTAGTGATTCCGCACCTGCGGACGTTTGGTCGCTGGTGCAACATCGCACCTGCGCAAATGGCTCAACTGTATACAGGCCGCACCTGCGATGTGGTATCCCCACCTGCGGAACCGCAGGTGAGGTAGATTGTCCGCATCTGCGGAAAAGCATGAAGTTACTTGGAATCGCACCTGCGATGTGGTTTACGCATCTGCAGAGCCGCACTTGCGAGAATTCTTCTACAGGTGCGGTCAACGGGCATCAATTCTGGGAAGATTTGTAGAATCACAATTTCCCAATCCAAAAATCACAAATACTCGACCTAGTAGATATCTTTGGGGGATTTTTGGCAATATTTTGGCTTATTTTTTAGTCTTCTACACTAGAGAAGAGCATGTTTTGGAAACTAGGGTTTGTACACACACTTGGGTTTTGAAGATTTGAAGCTTGTGGTTAAGGATTTCTTACCCATTTTCTTTCTTCATTTCCTTGCTTTGTATTGAATATTTAAATGTGTAATATATATTTCCAATACTCAATCTTGTTTATGGAAATATTCATATTTAAAGTGTGGATTAAATACCTTGTTGTTCTTATGTATTGAATGATTTTTCATATTTTATGAATCGAGTTATTGTTTCTTTAAATTCTTGTTCCTTAATGTTTCCAAAGGGATTAGCTAACCCTAGGACTCGCCCATTAACTCCGAATTAATTTTGGAAAAGATAATTTGGGGTTGGGGAAGATTAATTAAGAAGAACTTGAGGCTTTAACCCTCATTTTATAGATTCTACCTAGGAATATGATTGAATTACTTGTAGCCATATCCGGGTGTGCTTAATCTCTTAATTGAGTTAGGAATAATTCAATTAGAAAGTCTTGTTATTCTTCAGAAGAATCTAATTAAGAATTATTATCTGTGGCTAATAAATATAAACTCGCTCATATTTGTTAAATCGTGAAACACATTGGATCGTTACTCGAGTGTAACTCCCGATGCATCCATCCTTGTAGCAGTGATCATTTTACTTGCTTTTTAGGTTAGTTTATATTTTTGCATTTAGTTATAAATATTTTTACAACCAAAATCTAAGTGTTTGGCATTGCACGATAAGTGATAATTCTCTTACATTCCTAATCGCCTACATATTGTTCTCTGTGGGATTCGATCCAACCTAGTTGGGTTATTATATTTGATAACCGACCGCTTTACACTATTTTAAGATGTAATTTGAGCATATCAGAGATCTTTATTACTGATACACCACCATGCTTTTAGCACGTAGTCCGATATTAGCCCGATCAGCTAAGCCGTCTCACCCCGAGACACCCAATCACAACACCACCATGTGTGTGGTGTGTCATCAGATCTCGGCCAGATCGGCTAAGCCATCTCGCCACGATGTCATGTGGATCGACATCACATTCCGCTAGCAATCATCTCATCCCAATTAAGGGGAAAAATCTCAACACATCAATCTCATCCAATTTAAGGGGAACAACCTCATCACATCAATACGGAGATTTTACCCCTCAACCACTCCTACACTAGCACATGTAGTTACGGGGTTAGGTCATTTCAACATACCCTTACTCGGTGAATAGACGATACTCCCAAAACATTTATTATACAAATGATTTATAGTTAAATTCATAGTCTAACACACGTTCCCTTTATTTCATAGGCACTATTGGCCACAAGTGAAATTCTCATACTTGGCACGATGGCCACATTTTATATTTTATATCCACTTCCTTCATTCTTAAGCGTCACCATAGTTATCAGCAATAAGAGCATTTGGAATCATGATTTTAAGTATGTTCATGAGCATTATATGTCTTAAGCACATTGAGTTTCCTTCTCACATTGTTAGTACATACATCTTTCAACACAACACTTATTTAAAATCATCAAATTTGCTAGAAGGGACTCGGAACATGAGAAAGAAGAACTTGAGGCAATCTTAAATGCTACTTAGGGGAATATGATGGAATTCACTTCTACAAGAGAAGTATAGCCAATAGACCTTGCTTGATCTTTCCTTAAATTGCTACAACGTTTCGTAAATCCTAGGGACGTCAATCTATTAAAGACTTGACAAATTTGAACCATAATTGGGAAGATACTCGTGGATTATCTCATTTAAGCATTTTATCCAACACTAGGTGTGCATTATGATTTCAAGTTTCTCCTATGGTGGATTCCTTCATCCCACAACCCAATATTTTTTCATTTGTGCTCAACAACCTTCCTACAAACCTTGATGGTACATCCATGCATAAATAACACTCTCATACCCAAGAATCACACTCCCCATTACCCATCCTCTTCCCCAAATTCGAAATGGAAAGCTAGGGCAAGAACCTTACCTCTTTAGAAGACAACTAGCAAGGTTTCCTGGTGAATTCTCCAAGACTTGAACAAAGATTTATGAACAGTTAGCTTAGGGATTCCAACTCTCACATTAGAGCACTTTCCTCTCCCTAAAATAGCAGTTTGAACCTTTTAAAATAACCCACAAGGTTGTTTTATAAAAATGGGATCGGGTTGTCAAATAAGAAAATTGACCCTCCAAAGTTAACTTTACGGTCGCAGAGTGAGTCGCAGAGTGCACCACAGATGTCACGACCCCCAATCCTAACCAACCATGATGCCGCCTATCGTGGAACTAGGCTAGCCGACTACCGCATGTTCACAAATCCTCTTGAAAACCTCATTTAAGTTTCAAGCAATTCGTAACAATATACAGAAGGTTTGCTTAACATAATAGGCAAGTTTTATACATAAAGTACTGCCATCCCCCAAAACCCGGAGCCAACATGTCATGAGCTTCTAGTGAAATAAGCCAAAATAAAGTATTATGATACAAAGATTTCGAGTCAAAGCTAAGTACAACATGAAGGAAAAATAGAGATGTTGTGAACGCTGAACAGCTACCTCTATATCCCCATGATCCAGCCCCACTGCGATATATATATATATATAAGTTAATGCTCGATCTCTGCTCTTGAATCTGCACACAGAGGTGCAGGGAGTAATGTGAGTACGACAACTCAGTAGTAATAGAGATAAATCAAGTCTAAGTAGCAAGGAATCACATAAAAATCAATGCCATTAAGTCACAATATACACATCCTTACTTTCCAATAGTACACATAGATATACGAAATCATCATGACTTAGAAATCAACTTCATAAAAGTCCTTAAAACAATACACATTTTTAACAATCTTAAAACAATGATTTGGTATGCAAAATGAATGTAGTAAAATCATAAGCAGCCCCTCGGGCGAAAACATGTTTCATAATCAGCCCCTCGGGTATGCCTCGCAATCCCTCAGCACCTCACAATCACTCAGCACCTCACAGTCACTCATGCCTCCCAATCACTCGCACTCAGTGCACTCACTGGGGGGTGTACAGACTCCGGAGCGGTTCCTTCTGCCCAAGCGCTAATATCACTCAGCACCTCACCATCACTCTTGGCCCTCGGCCACACTCGGTGGAACCACTCGAAAAGCCCCTCGGACGAAGTAATAGAACGGTGTACTCGACCCGAAAACATCATTTTAATGCTCATGTAATGTAAATCAGGTTGATTTTCAAATAAAACAGTATGCATAATGATGCTGAGTAAAAACCATCGACAGGTAGTGAGGAAAACAGCAGTAAAACATCCTCAAAGGGTCTAAACAGATCGGCACGAGGCCCCAAACACGGCTTATAGCCCAAATATTTCACAAATCTTTAGAACATAATTTAACATAATATTTTGAGTAAATATGCAACTCATTAGTCGTCGCGGAGAGGACCTAGTCCAATCCAAAAATCAGTACGCGCCACATGTTCATCATCCGACATGTGCGCCAGTCCAAATTCAGTGAGAGAATAATGCAGTCCGGGGTTCCATACCCTCAGGACAAAATTTAAGACCATTACTTACCTCTACCGGGCCGCTACACTAGTACGCTATGCCTTTGCCCCTCAAATTGGATCCTGATTGCTCAGAATCTAGCCAAAAACCAGTTAACATCATCAATATATACGCATGGAACACAACCCAATCGAACATCATCAAATTTAAACAAAATCTTGAAATTCGGCCAAATCCGAGCCTCAGGCTCACGTCTCGGAATCCGAAATTTTTTGCGTCATTAGAACCCTCGTCCTCCCACGATTCTACACCTACCAAGAACACTAAAATCAGACCACAATTGCCATTCCAAAACCTCAAAAGAAATCCCAATTCCTTCCTCCCATTTTTCCAACTTTTTCCTACCCAAATCCTTAAATTTTCAAGCCTAATCTCAATAAAATAGCATAGGTACGGGATTAACAAATCAAGGAACTCACCTTCGCTGAAGAACCTGGAAATATGTGATGACTTGGTCGATCGTCATAAGAATTAATGCCCCGATCCCCTGTTAACTATTTTCCCCAAGTCTATTTCTACTTAATTGAATTGCCGGGACGTTCAGTTTTAAGTTTCGGAGAGTTTTGGGATATTTAGTCCCTAAATGAGAGATTAAGTGTGGAAAGTTTCCCGTAGTTGGAGCAGTGTGAAGACGGCCTCGGAATTGAAATCTAATGGCTCTGTTAGCTCCGTTGGGTGATTTTGGGGTTGGGAGCCAGTTCGGAATGTATTTTGGAAGTCCGTAGCTCATTTAGGCTTGAAATGCCGAAGTTTGAATTTTTAGAATTTCCGGTCCGATAGTGAATTTTTGATCTGAGGGTTGGAATGGAAGTCTGGAATTTACAGTAGTTCCGTCATGTCATTTGGGATGTGTGTGCAAAATTTGAGGTCATTCGGATAACTTTAGACGTGTTTCGGTGTCGGATGTGAATTCAGAATTTTCTTAAGTTTCTAGACTTGAACCTATGCATAATCAATGTTGTTGATGTTAAGAGACGTTTTTTTAAGGCTCAACCTAGTTCAAATGAGGTGCTAGGGTTGGTTGGTGGTTTTGGTTGAGGTCCCGAGGGCCTCGGGGTTTTTTTGGATGCTTAACGGGTGGAATATGGGAATTTTGCTGCTGTTGAACCAGACATCTTCTGGTGTCTTCGCACCTTCGAAGGTTTTTCCGCAGGTGCGGCCTCGCAGGTGCGGTGGCCTTGATCGCAGGTGCGATAGTGGAGTTTTGGGCCAGTTGTCGCAGGTGCGACCTGGGTTCTGCAGGTGTGAGACCGTAGGCGCGACCAAACGACCGCAGGTGTGGACCCAGTGCATCTTTAGTGAATTTCGCACCTGCGATGTTTCTTCCGCAGGTGCGGTGATCGAGTCCGCAGGTGCGGATTGCCTGGGTATTTTATTCTAAGAATCCGAGAGTTTGGTTCATAATGCCAAAAATCGTGTGAGGGCTCAAAGTTTGGCGATTTTCAATGGGTTTTGAAGAGAAGGATCATAGGTAACATTTTCTAATCCTAATCCACCTTTAGACCATTATTTCCAGTTGTTTTCTTTAGTTTAATTATCAAAAATGGGGGAAAAGCCATAGGAAAGGGGATGGAATTTTCCCAAATCCGAAATTCTGACAATTATGGGGGTTTTTGGCATCGGATTTAGGTTTTTTCTGGTTAAATGAGTTCATGAGTGAATGGGTGTCCAGAAAATATAACTTTTACCCGATTCCGAGTCGTGGGCCGAGGGGGCATTTTGGTCATTTTACATAATTTCACGCTTTAGCTTGAATTAAACAGTATAGTCGGTTGCATGAGATGTTAACTACGATATGTAATTGAATTTAATAGATTTGGGCCATTTAGAGCCGGATACTCGTGGCAAACGTGTGGTTTCAAGTTGATATTGAGCCGGGTCGAGGTAAGTGGCTTGTCTAATTTTGTGTGGGGGACCTTTCCCCTTAGGTTGTGATATTTGGTAGTTGAATGCCTTGTACGTGAGGTGACGAGCGCATACTTGTGCTAATTGTTGAAAAATTCGGTTTTACTTTAAATTTTTAGACCGAACTTCTTTCTTACCTGTTTTATTTTAATTACGACCATAGTCTATGTTAGCTTAGAAAATCATGCCTAGTGGCCCCAATTTCCTATTTGCTTAAATTGCTTCGATTGTACTACGTGAAGCGTGTAAGGCTAGAATTACTTGTTGCCTTGTATTTTTTCACTCTAAAATTGGATGTCTTCTTGTTGTCCCTGTTTATTTACTTTGGGACTACGGGACGGTATCCCGGGAGATCCCCCTACTTATTTACTTTGGGACTACCGGACGGTATCCTGGGAGATTCCCCTTCTTATTTACTTTGGGAGTTCATATCCTGGGAGATTCCCCTGCTTATTTACTTTGGGACTACAGGACGGTATCCCGGGAGATCCCCCTGCTTATTTACTTTGGGACTACAGGACGGTATCCTAGGAGATTCCCCTGCTTATTTACTTTGGGACTACGTGACGGTATCCCGGGAGATCACCCAGCTTATTTACTTTGGGACTACAGGACGGTATCCTGGGAGATTCCCCTGCTTATTTACTTTGGGGCTACAGGACGGTATCCTGAAAGATTCCCCTGCTTATTTACTTTGGGACTACGGGATGGTATCCCGGGAGATCCCCCTGCTTATTTAATTTGGGACTACAGGACGGTATCTTGGGAGATTCCCCTACTTATTTACTTTGGGACTATGGGATGGTATCCTGGGAGATCCCCCTGCACACTGATAGTATGACTACGGGACGGTATCCCGGGAGATCCTTTGGATATACCGAAAAGGACTACAGGACAGTATCCTGGGATATTGTTACCATTGTTATTATGATGTACCTATTCCGGGTTTACTCTATTCTTGTGTTTAGTTATTGCCTTGTTTGACCTGTCTTATTTCACTGTTGTACTCATTATTACCGACTGTTTTCATATTGTAAATTCCTATTATATTGTTTGACCTCAGTAGAGCCCTGACCTTCCTCGTCACTACCCGACCCAGGTTAGGCTTGGCACTTACTGAGTACCGTTGTGGTGTACTTATGCCCTTTTCTGCGCATGTTTTTCATGTGCAGATCCAGGTACCTCCACTCAGGCTCACTATCCCCGAGATTGAGAGATACAGCAGAGACTTTGAGGTATATCTGCCGCATCTGGAGACCAAGAGTCTCTATCTTATTCCATCTTTTGGGAAAAGTTTATCCCTCCTTTCAGTTGTATAGCTATTCAGGAGTTAGAGCAGTGTATTATATTCTGTTAGCCTGTGGTTCCCGTGAGTTTTAGGGTTTTGGGGTGATGTTGTAGACTTCCGTATTATCTTGGGTTGTATATGCCAAGTGGCTTTTATATACAGTCTTCCTTTTCGATTGTTTAGCTTTCTTTTACTTACTTATTTCTGCATTTATGTTGTTATTCCGCATTGTTAGGCTTACCTAGTCATAGGGACTAGGTGCCGTCACGACATGTTCACGAAGGGCGAACTGGGGTCGTGACAAGTTGGTATCAGAGCTCTAGGTTCATAGGAATCATGGAACATAGGCCGGTTTATTAGAGTCTCGCTGATCGGTACGGAGACGTCTAAACTTATCTACGAGAGGCTCTGTAACTGTTTAGGAAAAATCTTCACTTCATTGAATTCCTTGTCGTGCAATATCTTTTGACATCAATTCTAAACCTCTGATTTCTATTCTATCACAGATGGTGAGGACACGTGCTACTCGAGACGATCAGGCACCCGTGCCCCCTAATTCAGCCACCAGAGGCCGGGGTAGAGGCCGAGGACGCGCACGTGGTACTGCGAGAGCACCGGCGCGAGTTGCCGCCGAGGTACCACCAGTAGATCCAGTTGAGGTCCAGACACCTGCCACGCCTACTGCCGCTACTACTCCAGCTCTTCAGGAGACCTTAGCTCAGTTTATGTCGATGTACACCACTCTAGCTCAGGCACGGTTGCTTCCCCTTGCTGCAGCCACATCTCAGGATGGGGGAGGAGCACAGACTCCCACCGCCCGCACTGTTCAGCAACGAGTGCATGTGGAGAAGATCCCAGAGATCATTAGTGTACCGCTTGTAGTGCCAGCTCAGCCCGAGGAGGGGTCAGCTGCTTCAGAGGATGAGCAGCGGAGAGTTGAAAGGTTCAAGAAGTATGACCCTCCAGTATTCAATGGACTAGCATAAGATGATGCCTTGGGTTTTATAGAGGGGTGTCACCGTATTCTTCGCACTATGGGCATAGCCGGATCTAGTGGTGTTTCATTTACTACCTTCCAGCTTCGCGGAGCCGCCTATGATTGGTGGCGCACCTATGAGTTAGACAGTCCAGACGAGGCTACTTCACTGACCTGGACCCAGTTCTCAGATATGTTCTTGAGGGAGTTTGTTCCTCAGAGCCTCAGGGACACTTGGCGCGCAGAGTTTGAGCATTTGCGCCAGGGTGCTATGACAGTTTCAGAGTATGCTATCTGTTACACCAGATTGGCTAGGTATGCACCGACTTTGGTTGCTAGTGTCCGTGAGAGGATTCGCCGGCTTATCCCACCCATCAGATCTAGCATGGCTCGAGAGTTGGATATGGACATTCCTTATCAGCAGGTAGTGAGAATTGCTAGGAGGATCGAGTGTATGCTCGCTAGGGAGCGAGAGGAGAGAGAGGCCAAGAGGTCTCGAGAGTCGGGCCACTACTCTGGTGCTCGTACCCCAGCAGCAGGTCGTCATGGTAAGGGTTATATGGTCCGCCCAGTTCATTCAGATCTTCCAGCAGTCAGTGGTACCCTAGCTCCACCCATGCCTCAGGAGCCTTACTATTCACCTCTAGTTTCTAGCGCGCCTCCTACGCGGGGTGCTTTCAGAGGTCAATCTAGCAGACTTGGCCCTTGCCAGTCACAACCACCACGTCCTCCCAGAGCTTGTTCCAAGTTTGGAGATACACGCCATGTGGTTAAGGACTGCCCCAGTCTTAGTAGGGGTGCATCCTACCAGACTTTTTAGCCACAGCGTGCTTAGCAGGGTTTTCAGGCCATGATCATAGCTCCAGTTGCTACCCCATCTGCCCATCCAGCTAGGGGCGGAGGTCGAGGAGGTAGGGGTCGCCCTCGAGGGGGAGGCCAGGCCAGATATTATGCTATTCATGCTCGTAACGAGGCTGTTGCCTCTGATTCTGTCATTACAGGTATTATACTTGTTTGTCACAGAGATGCATCGGTTCTATTCGATCCAGGCTCCACGTACTCTAATGTGTCTTCTTATTTTGCTCGGCATTTGGGTATAGCCCGAGATTCTTTGGGTTCTCCTGCTTATGTTTCTACTCCTGTGGGAGATTCTCTTGTTGTGGACCGCGTTTATCGGTTGTGTTTGGTTACTATTTGTGGTTTTAAGACCAGTGCGGATTTATTGTTGCTCGATATGGTGGATTTTGATATTATCTTGGGCATGGACTGGTTGTCACCCCATTATGATGTTTTTGATTGTCACGCTAAGACCGTGACGCTGGCTTTGCCAGGTATTCCGCGTATTGAGTGGAGTGGTACTTTATATCACAATCCCAGTAGAGTTATCTCTTTTCTTGGAGCTCAACGTATGGTTGAGAA
The DNA here is from genome assembly GCA_005239525.1 of Nicotiana knightiana. Classification (NCBI taxonomy): domain Eukaryota; kingdom Viridiplantae; phylum Streptophyta; class Magnoliopsida; order Solanales; family Solanaceae; genus Nicotiana; species Nicotiana knightiana. The sequence continues at coordinate 62,982 of ML385901.1, read as the reverse complement.
GGGGTGTGCCGCGTATTTGGCTTATGTGAGAGATGTCAGTGTTGATACCCCTTCTATTGATTCAATTCCAATGGTATGGGATTATCCCAATGTGTTTCCAGATGATCTTCTGGGCATGCCGCCCGGTAGAGGCATTGATTTTGGCGTTGATTTATTGTCGAGCACTCAGCCCATTTCCATTCCTCCTTACCATATGGCTCCTCCTGAGTTGAAGGAGTTGAAGGATCAGCTACAAGAATTGCTTGATAAGGGTTTTATACGACCCAGTGTTTCACCTTGAGGTTCTCCTATCTTATTTGGGAAAAAGAAAGATGGTTTTATGCGCATGTGTATTGATTATCGCTAGTTGAACAGGGTTACAGTAAAGAACCGTTATCCCTTGCCTCGTATTGATGATTTATTTGACCAGCTTCAGGGCGCACGTGTATTTTCTAAGATTGATTTGCGCTCAGGTTATCATCAGTTGAATATTCGGGAGCCGGATATCCCAAAGACTGCTTTCAGGACTCGGTATGGCCATTATGAGTTTCTAGTTATGTCATTCGGGCTGACTAATGCCCCCGCATCATTTATGTATTTGATGCATAGTGTGTTCAGGCCATATCTCGACTCGTTCGTCATTGTTTTCATAGATGATATTCTTGTTTATTCCCAGAGTCGGGAAGATCATGAGCAGCACCTGAGGTCAGTGCTCCAGACCTTGAAAGGGGGGAAGTTGTATGCAAATTTCTCAAAATGTGAGTTATGGTTGAGTTATGTGGCATTCTTAGGCCACATGGTATCGAGTGAGGGCATTCCAGTGGATCCGAAGAAGGTAGAGGTCGTGCAGAGTTGGCCCAGGCCGTCCTCAGTTACAGAGATTCGCAGTTTCCTTGGCTTGGCGGGTTACTACCGCCGTTTTGTGGAGGGACTTTCATCAATTAAGCCCCTATGACTAGATTGAACCAGAAGGGTGCTCCATTTCAGTGGACAGAGGAGTGTGAGGTAAGCTTTCAGAAGCTCAAGACAGCTTTGACTACAGCACCAATCTTGATATTTCCTACTGGTTCGGGGTCTTATACAGTTTATTGTGATGCCTTGCGAGTTGGCCTTGGGGCGGTGTTGATGCAGGACGGTAGGGTGATTGCCTACACGTCTAGATAGTTGAATATACATGAGAAGAATTACCCTGTCCATGACCTTGGGTTAACTGCCATTGTTAATGCCTTGAAGATCTGGCGTCATTATTTGTACGGTGTGCCTTGTGAAATTTATACAGACCACCGGAGTTTGCAGCACATATTCAGGCAGAAGGATCTAAATTTGCGCCAGCGTAGATGGTTAGAGTTGCTAAAGGACTATAACATCACTATATTATACCACCCGGGGAAGGCCAATGTGGTGGCCGATGCCTTGAGTCGCCAGGCGGAGAGTTTTGTGAGTTTGGCATATATTTATGCAGCTGATAGGCCTTTAGCCTTAGATGTTCAGTCCTTAGCTAGTCAGTTCGTGAGATTGGATCTTTCTGAGCCTTGTTGGGTATTGGCTTGTGTGGTTTCTCGGTCTTCCTTATTCGACTGTATCAAGGAGCGGCAGTATGATGATCCTCATTTACTTGTCCTCAGGGACACGGTCCAGCACAGTGATGGCAGAGATGTGACCATTGGAGATGACGAGGTATTGAGGATGCAGGGTCGGATTTGTGTGCCCAATGTTGATGGGCTTCGGAAGCTAATTTTTGCAGAGGCCCATAGTTCGCGGTATTCCATCCATCCGGGTACTACAAAGTTGTATCAGGATTTGAGGTAGCAATATTGGTGGCGAAGGATGAAGAAGGATATAGCAGAGTTGTAGCCAAGTGCCTCAATTGTCAGCAGGCCAAATGTGAGCATCAGAGACCGGGAGGGTTACTTCAGCAGATTGAGCTCCCAGAGTGGAAGTGGGAGCGGATCACAATGGACTTTGTGGTTGGACTTCCTCGGACTTTAAGGAAGCATGATGCTATTTGGGTGATTGTTGATCGACTGACCAAATCAACCCATTTCATTCCGGTACTGACTACTTATTCATCGGAGCGGTTGGCAGAGATTTATATTCGGGAGATCGTCGTCAGCATGGTATTCCAGTTTCTATTATTTCAGACAGAGGTACTCAGTTCACCTCGCGGTTCTGGAGAGCCGTTCAGCAGGAGTTAGGTACCAGGGTGGAGTTGAGCACAACATTTTACCCCCAGACGGACAGACAGTACGAGCGCACTATTCAGATTCTTGAGGATATGCTCTGTGCGTGTGTTATTGAGTTTGGAGGGTCATGGGATCAATTTTTGCCATTGGCAGAGTTTTCTTACAACAACAGTTATCAATCCAGCATTCATATGGCGCTGTATGAGGCTTTATATGGTAGGAGGTGCAAATCTCCGGTGGGTTGGTTTGAGCCGGGTGACGCCAGGCTATTGGGCACAGAGTTGGTTCAGGATGCATTGGAGAAGGTCAAGGTGATTCAGGATAGACTCCGTACAGCCCAGTCCAGACAGAAGAGTTACGCGGATCAGAAGGTTTGTGATGTTTCATATATGGTCGGAGAGCGGGTCCTGATTCGGGTTTCGCCTATGAAGGGCGTTATGAGATTTGGGAAGAAAGGGAAGTTGAGTCCGATGTTTATTAGCCCTTTTGAGATATTGAGACGTGTTGGGGAGGTTGCTTATGAGCTTTCCTTACCTACCAGCTTGGCAGGAGTTCATCCAATTTTTTATGTTTCGATGCTCCGGAGGTATCACGATGACCCGTCCCATGTCTTGGATTTCAGCTCAATCCATTTGGACAAGGATCTATCATATGTTGAGGAGCCTGTAGCTATATTGGACAGGCAGGTCAGAAAGCTCAAGTCGAAGAACATTGCTTCAGTAAAGATTCAGTGGCGGGGTCAGCCGGCCGAGGAGGCGACCTGGGAGACCGAGCAGGATATGCGCAACTGTTACCCTCATCTTTTCACTACTTCTTGTATGTCTTTATGATCGTTCGAGGACGAACGAATTTTTAAGTGTAGGAGAATGTGACGACCCGGTCAGTCGTCTTAACAATTAATGCCCCGATCCCCTGTTAACTATTTTCCCGAAGTCTATTTCTGCTTTTGAATTGTTTGGACGTGCGGTTTTAAGTTTCGGAGAGTTTTGGGATATTTAGTCCCTTAATGAGAGCTTAAGTGTTGGGAAATTTCCTGTAGTCGGAGTAGTGTGAAGACGGCATCGGAATGGAAATTTGATGGCTCTGTTAGCTCCGTTGGGTGATTTCGGGGTTAGGAACGTGTTCGGAATGTATTTTTGATGTCCGTAGCTCATTTAGGCTTGAAATGCCGAAGTTTGAATTTTTGGAGTTTCCGGTCCGATAGTGAATTTTTTATCTAAGGGTCGGAATTGAAGTCCAGAAGTTGCAGTTCTGTCATGTCATTTGGGATGTGTGTGATAACATCTAAGGTCATTCGGATAAGTTTAGACGTGTTTCGGCGTCGGATGTGAATTCAGAATTTTCTTAAGTTTCTAGGCTTGAACCTATGCATAATCGATGTTGTTGATGTTAAGAGACGTGTTTTTAAGGCTCGACCTAGTTCAAATAAGGTGCTAGGGTTGGTTGGTGGTTTTGGTTGAGGTCCCGAGGGCCTCGGGGTTCTTTTGGATGCTTAACGGGTGGAATATGGGAACTTTGCTGCTGCTGAACCAGACATCTTCTGGTGTCTTCGCACCTGCAAAGGTGTTTCCGCAGGTGCGGCCTTGCAGGCGCGGTGGCCTCGATCGCACGTGCGATAGGGGAGTTTTGGGCCAGTGGCCGCAGGTGCGACCTGGGTTCCGCAGGTGCAAGACCGCAGGCGCGACCAAACATCCACACCTGTGATGTTTCTTCCGCAGGTGCAGTATCGCAGGTGCGGTACCGCAGGTGCGGTGATCAAGTCCGCAGGTGCGGATTGCCTTGGTATTTTATTCCAAGAATCTGAGAGTTTGGTTCATAATGCCAAAAATCGTGTGAGGGCTCAAAGTTTGGCGATTTTCAGTGGGTTTTGAAGAGAAGGATCGTAGGTAACATTTTCTAATCCTAATCCACCTTTAGAGCATTATTTCCCGTTGTTTTGTTTAGTTTAATTATCAAAAATGGGGGAAAAGTCGTAGGAAAGGGGATGGAGTTTTCCCAAATCCGAAATTCTGACAATTATGGGGTTTTTGGCATCGGATTTAGGTTGATTCTGGTTAAATGAGTTCGTGAGTGAATGGGTGTTCTGAAAATATAACTTTTACCCGATTTCGAGTCGTGGGCCGAGGGGGCATTTTGGTCATTTTACATAATTTCACGCTTTAGCTTGAATTAAACAGTATGATCGGTTGCATGAGATGTTAATTACGATATGTAATTGAATTTTATAGATTTGAGCCATTTGGAGTCGAATACTCGTGGAAAACGTGTGTTTCAAGTTGATATTGAGTCGGGTCGAGGTAAGTGGCTTGTCTAACTTTGTGTGGGGGACCTTTCCCCTTAGGTTGTGATATTTGGTAGTTGAGTGCCTTGTACATGAGGCGACGAGCGCGTACTTGTGCTAATTGTTGAAAAATCCGGTTTTACTTTAAATATTTAGACCGAACTTCTTTCTACCTGTTTTATTTTAATTACGACTATAGTCTATGTTAGCTTAGAAAATCATGCCTAGTGGCCCCAAATTGCCTATTTGCTTAAATTGCTTCGATTGTACTACGTGAAGCGTGTAAGGCTAGAATTACTTGTTGCCTTGTATTTTTGCACTCTAAAGTTGGATGTCGTCTTGTTGTGCCTGCTTATTTACTTTTGGACTAGGAGATATCCCGGGAGATCTCCCTGCATATTTACTTTGGGACTACAGGACGGTATCCTGGGAGATTCCCCTTCTTATTTACTTTGGGACTATAGGACGGTATCCTGAGGAGATTCCCCTGCTTATTTACTTTGGGACTACGGGACGGTATCCCGGGAGATCCTCCTGCTTATTTACTTTGGGACTGCAGGACGGTATCCTGGGAGATTCCCCTTCTTATTTACTTTGGGATTACGGGACGTTATCCCGGGAGATCCCCCTGCTTATTTATTTTGGGAGTACAGGACGGTATCCTTGGAGATTCCCCTGCTTATTTATTTTGGGACTACGGGATGGTATACCGGGAGATCCCCCTGCTTATTTACTTTGGGACTACGGGACGGTATCCTGGGAGATTCCCCTACTTATTTACTTTGGGACTACGGGACGGTATCCCGGGAGATCTCCCTGCACACTAATAGTAGGACTACGAGACGGTATACCGGGAGATTCTTTGGATATTCCGAAAAGGACTACAGGACGGTATCCTAGGAGATCCTCATTTTTACCATTGTTATTATGTTGTACCTATTCCGGGTTTACTCTATTCTTGTGTTTAGTTATTGCCTTGTTTGACCTGTCTTATTTCACCGTTGTACTCATTATTACGCCTGATTTCATATAATAACTTCCTATTATATTATTTGACCTCAGTAGGGCCCTGACCTTCCTCATCACTACCCGACCGAGGTTAGGCTTGGCACTTACTGAGTACCACTGTGGTGTACTCATGCCCTTTCCTACGCATGTTTTTCATGTGCAGATCCAGGTACCTCCACTCAGGCTCTCTATCCCCGAGGTTGAGATATACAGCAGAGACTTTGAGGTATATCTGCCGCGTCCGCAGACAAGGAGTCTCTATCTTATTCCATCTTTTGTGAAAAGTTTATCCCTCCTTTCAATTGTATAGTTATTCTGGAGTTAGAGCAGTGTATTATATTCTGTTAGCCTGTGGTTCCCGTGAGTTTCCAGGTATTGGGTTGATGTTGTATACTTCCGTATTATTTTGGGTTGTATATGCCAAGTGGCTTTTATATATACTCTTCCTTTTCGATTGTATAGATTTCTTTTACTTACTTATTTCTGCATTTATGTTGTTATTTCGCATTGTTAGGCTTACATAGTCATAGGGACTAGGTGCCATCACGACAGGTTTACGAAGGGCGAACTGGGGTCGTGACAACTTGGTATCAGAGCTCTAGGTTCATTGGAGTCACGGAACATAGGACGGCTTATTAGAGTCTCGCCGATCGGTACGGAGACGTCTAAACTTATCTACGAGAGTCTATGTAACTGTTTAGGAAAAATCTTCACTTCATTGAATTCCTTGTCGTGCAATATCTTTTGACATCAATTCTAAACCTCTGATTTCTATTCTCTCACAGATGGTGAGGACACGTGCTACTCGAGACGATCAGGCACCCGTGCCCCCTAATTCAGCCACCAGAGGTCGGGGTAGAGGCCGAGGACGCGCACGTGGTACTGCGAGAGCACCGACCCGAACTGCCACCGAGGTACCACCAGCAGATCCAGTTGAGGTCCAGACACTTGCCACGCCTACTGCCGCTACTACTCCAGCTCTTCAGGAGACCCTAGCTCAGTTTATGTCCATGTACACCACTCTGGCTCAGGAAGGGTTGCTTCCCCTTGCTGCAGCCATATCTCAGGCTGGGGGAGGAGCACAGACTCCCGCCGCCCGCACTGTTCAGCAACGAGTGCATGTGGAGCAGGTCCCAGAGATCATTCCTGTACCGCTTGTAGTGCCAGCTCAGCTCGAGGAGGGGTCATCTGCTTAAGAGGATGAGCAGCGGAGACTTGAGAGTTTCAAGAAGTATGACCCTCCGGTATTCAGTGGAATAGCATCAGATAATGCCTTGGGTTTTATAGAGGGGTGTCACCGTATTCTTCGCACTATGGGCATAGACGGATCTAGTGGTGTTTCCTTTACTACCTTCCAGCTTCGCGGAGCCGCCTATAATTGGTCGTGCACCTATGAGTTAGACAATCCAGATGAGGCTACTTCACTGACCTGGACCCAGTTCTCTGATATGTTCCTGAGGGAGTTTGTTCCTCAGAACCTCAGGGATACCTAGCGCGCAGAGTTTGAGCATTTGCGCCATATGACAGTTTCAGAGTTTGCTATATGTTACACCAGATTGGATAGGCATGTACCGGCTTTGGTTGCTACAGTCCGCGAGAGGGTTCGCCGGTTCATTGAGGGTCTAATCCCACCCATCAGATCTAGCATGGCTCGAGAGTTGGAGATGGACATTCCTTATTAGCAGGTAGTGAGCAGGTGGTGTACTCATGCCCTTTCCTGCACATGTTTTTCATGTGCAGATCCAGGTACCTCCACTCAGGTGCACTATCCCCGAGGTTGAGAGATACAACAGAGACTTCGAGGTATATCTGCCGCGTCCGCTGACCAGAAGTCTCTATCTTATTCCAGCTTTTGTGAAAAGTTTATCCCTCCTTTCAGTTGTATAGTTATTCTGGAGTTAGAGCAGTGTATTATATTCTATTAGCCTGTGGTTTCCGTGAGTTTCCGGGTTTTGGGGTGATGTTGTAGACTTCCGTATTATTTTGGGTTGTATATGCCAAGTGGCTTTTGACGGGGGATTTTGATAGAGGGATATGATAAGAATGGGAAGGGCATCGACGAAATTTTTAGCGATCGTCGATGGTAAAGTGGATTGATGGTGTGAAAAGATGAGGAGGAAGAGAGAGACACAGAGTTGATAATGTTTGGGGTGTGTTTAATTTTAATCTTTGACACATGGAAGCTTCTGAGTTGCTGGAGACAATTTATATTTTAATTGATGACCCTTAGTCAACAAGGGTATATTTGAGCTTATTTGTTAACGGTCAGGGAACAACTGAGGGCAAAATTTCTCCATTTTTCATAGTTCATGAGCAATTTTAGACCTTTTCCGATCGATAACGATAAATGAAAAATTACCATGGGATAAAAATTCTGGTTTCTCCTACATTATCTTAAAAATCAAACTTCCTTTCAATTTTTTAGCTATAGACAATTTTTCTTGTCCTATGACTGTTCTATTCATTGGCCTGCCAATTTACTGGAAAAAAAGCCCCTGAACCGCTATTTTCCGCCCTTTCAACTTCTTCAATATGCTTAGAAAAACCACTATAAATATTCCAACCCTTCCTTTTCAGATTTTCACCCTTTGCAACATCTTTAAACCTCTACTTAGCAGCTTTTGCCTTCATCTCTTCTCCAGTTTTCTTCTTTTTATTCTGAAATTTTAACACAGTCATGGTTAAAACTTCTAAGACGGTCCCTCAAAAAGAGAAAACCCCTTCTTCTTCACGCTCTTCTAAGAATGAAACGACAGTTCCCCCTTGCATTGAGGAGTTCCTCCTCGGACCCAATGAAACGACATCTGATTTTGAGGCTGATAAATCTCCATAAGCAGCGGACCAATGCGAGCCCACGCCTCGATATGTTGGTCCGGTGACTGATATTGAAAAGGCGAAGGTTGATTGCCGTTGGGAGAAGGCGGTGCAAGTGAAGATCCCTCCATCTGAAAGAGATATAGCTATCTGCAAATCTCGGAGGGAGACCCTCGAGGAGATTCACGATAAGGGCTCTGATCTCTCGGAAGAGATAGAGCAGGCAAAGGCCGACGAGATTAATGCAAAGTTCCTCCTCTCTACCGACGATGAAGCCGATGTTGAAGACGAAGAGAAAAGAGTTGGTGAGGATGCTAGTCCCGAGAAGGTTGATGAAGGCAAAGCCCCCGAGGGGAGAAGATGAAGTCCCCGATAATAATGACAGACTAGGTCTCAAAAAGGCTCCCTGTGGGAGTGTTGTAAATGTACCTTAGTACCATCATATATATAAAAGAGATCTTTCATTTTTTCTTCGTCTCTGATTTTGTGGTTTGAATTTTGACGCTTGTCGTTGAGGTCTTATAAGCTTGATTTTGCCTCATTGAGGTCTTATGGTTAGTTCCTGAGCTAAAAAATGACCCGGGCCCTGGTACATGCCCGATTAAAGTCCCGGAGGCAAGCTCTCGAGGATATACATACAGGGGGCATCGATCTGTCGTCTAAGATCGAGAGGGTGAAAACCCTAGAAGAGGAATCAATGGTCCTGCTTACTTCTGATGGTGGCCCGAGCAGTGGCTCAGAAGATTATGGAGGCGAAGGCGACGTCCCCGAGGGGGAGGAGCCGTTAAAGACCTAGGGTCCGAGGGCCGAGCCGTTGAAGGCACAACCTCAAAGGGAGCCATTGGAAGGACAACCCCGGTGGTAGATTAGGTTTTTATTCGTTCTCTTTTTTGTATAAGAGCTCCAGGCATGAGCCTTGTAAATACACCTCTGTGAACCATCACTATATATAAAGGCCTCTGTTCTTCGTCATTTCTTGTCTCTCCTTTTCTTTTTGGAATAGATTGTGATCCTGATATTTGAAGGCCACCGTGGGAGCTAGTCCGTGGGGCCTTTGAGGGAGCTGGTCCCGAGAGTTTACTAGATTTTCTGCTTTGTTATTTGCATAAGACTCATGTGGGGATGTGTAAATATGTATTTGTAATGCACTTATATATAAGAAAGATTCTTTGGTTTGATTTACTTGCCAATAGTTAGCCTGATGAATTGGACTTTGAGATGAAACCCTTGGGGTCATAAATTGGCCCTGAGGCTTTTTAAGCTAGCGACTTGGGCTCCTACGCTTTATTTTGGTATGATCTCGGTGTAGCTGGCGACTTGGGCTCTTACGTTTTTTGTCCATGAGGCACTTTTTTTAACCATTTTAGGCTTAGTCTCTGAGTCGGGTTTTGACTCGAGCTCAACGGCCCTCAGGTTTTCAAATCGGCGTTGAGGCGCTTTGGGTCGGTATGACCTGTAGCTGGCGACTTGGGCTCTTACGCGTAAGGTCGATACGACTAGCTGGCGACTTGGGCTCTTACGCTTTTTTGGACCTGAGGCATTTTGGTTAACCATTTCGAGCTTAGTCATCGAGTCGGGTTTCGACTCGAGCTCAACGACCCGCAGGTTTTCAAATTGGCCTCGCTTTAGGTCGGTATGACATGTAGTTGGCGACTTGGGCTCTTACGCGTAAGGTCGATACGACTAACTGGCGACTTAGGATCTTACCTTTTTTGGCCCTAAGGCGCTTTGGTTAACCATTTGGGGCTTAGTCTCCGATCGGGTTTCAACTCGAGCTCAACGACTCTCAGGTTTTCAAATCGGCCCTGAGGCACTTTAGGTTAGTATGACGTGTAGCTGGTGACTTGGGCTCTTAAGCGTAAGGTCGATACGACTAGCTGCCGACTTGGGCTCTTATGCTTTTTTGGCCCTGAGACGCTTTGGTTAACCATTTCGGGCTTAGTCTCCAAGTCGGGTTTAGACTCGAGCTCAACGGCCCTCAGGTTTTTAAATCGGCCTTGAGGCGCTTTGGGTCGGTATGACCTATAGTTGGCGACTTGGGCTCTTATGCGTAAGGTCGATACGACTAGCTGGCGACTTGGGCTCTTTCGCTTTTTTGGCCCTGAGGCGCTTTAGTTAATCATTTCGGGCTTAGTCTCCGAGTCGGTTTTGACTCAAGCTAAACGGCCCTCAGGTTTTCAAATCAGCCTTGAGGCGCTTTAGATCTGTATGACATGTAGCTGGTGACTTGGGCTCTTATGCGTAAGGTCGATACGACTAGCTGGCGTCTTGGGCTCGTACGCTTTTTCGGCCCTGAGGTGCTTTGGTTAACCATTTCCAGCTTAGTCTCTGAGTCGGGTTTCGACTCGAGCTCAACGGCCCTCAAGTTTTCAAATCGGCCCTGAGGCGCTTTGGGTCGGTATGACCTATAGCTGGCGACTTGGGCTCTTACGCGTAAGGTCGATACGGCTAGCTGGCGACTTGGGCTCTTACACTTTTTTGGCTCTGAGGCGCTTTGGTTAACCATTTCGGGCTTAGTCTCTTAGTCGCTTTTAGACTCGAGCTCAACGGCCCTCAGGTTTTCAAATCAGCCTTGAGGCGCTTTGGGTCGGTATGACCTGTAGTTGGCGACTTGGGCTTTTATGCGTAAGGTTGATACGACTAGCTCGCGACTTAGGCTCTTATGCTTTTTTGGCCCTGAGGCGCTTTGGTTAACCATTTCTGTCCTAGTCTCCGAGTCAGGTTTCGACTCGAGCTTAACGGCCCTCAGGTTTTCACATTGGCCCTGAGGCGCTTTGGGTCAGTATGACCTGTAGCTGGTGACTTGGGATTTTATGCGTAAGGTCGATATGACTAGCTGGCGACTTGGGCTCTTATGCTTTTTTTGTCCATGAGGCTCTTTGTTTAACCATTTCGGGCTTAGTCTCCGAGTTGGGTTTCGTTTCGAGCTCAACGACCCTCAGGTTTTCAAATCGGCTCTGAGGCTCTTTGGGTCGATAAGACCTGTAGCTGGTGACTTAGGATCTTACGCTTTTTTGGCCTTGAGGCGCTTTGTTTAACCCTTTCGGGCTTAGTCTCCGTGTCAGGTTTCGACGCGAGCTCAACGGCCCTCAGGTTTTCAAATCGGCCCTGAGGCACTTTGGGTCGGTATGACCTGTAGCTGGCGACTTGGGCTCTTACGCGTAAGGTTGAAACGAATAGCTGGAGACTTGGGCTCTTACGCTTTTTTGGCCCTGAGGCGCTTTGGTTAACTATTTCGGGCTTAGTCTCCGAGTTGGGTTTCGACTCGAGCTCAACGACCCTGAAGTTTTCACATCGGCCTTGAGGCGCTTTGGGTCGGTATGACCTGTAGCTGGAAACTTGGGCTCTTACGCGTAAGGTCGATACGACTAGCTGGCGACTTGGACTCTTACGCTTTAGGTCAGTACGACCTTTGATGTAGCTGGCGACTTAGGCTCTTATGTTTTAGGTCGGTACGACCTTTAACCGGTTCTTTACGAAGTTTTTTCGAAGGAATTGCAGGCCTGTGATTTTATGGAAACAGTTGGACGTCTCCGAGTCGTGTTAGTTTGGCCGGAGCCTTATGACGGTGGTCGTTGTATTTGGTCGTAGCCTTTTAGTCCCCGAGTAAGATAGCCACAACGTCTATATCGAGGGTATGCCTTTTGGGTCTTACAAGTTCGATATATATCCTTGACTTTGATATGGGGTTTATGCCTTTTTAAGGTCTTACAAGTTAGCGCATGACCTGAGGCACTTTGGGTCGGTATGACCTGTAGCTGGCGACATGGGCTCTTATGCATAAGGTCGATACGACTAGCTGGCGACTTGGGCTCTTATGCGTAAGGTCGATACGACTAGCTGACGACTTTGGCTCTTACGCTTTAGGTTGGTACAACCTTTGATGTAGCTGGCGACTTGGGATCTTACGCTTTAGGTCGGTACGACCTTAATGTTGCCTCATGGAGGGCTTACGAGTTTGAAGTTGCCATCCTTGGGGTCTTACGACCATGAGTCGATTGTCGAGGTCGGTCCTTGGGTCATAGTTAATATTGCCTCGTGGAGGTCTTATGTCACAGATATTTCCACTTTGAGGGATTATGCGTTCGAAGTTGTCGACCCTGAGGTCTTACAGCTTCGAGTTAGATGACTTGATGAGCCGACTATCGAGGACAGTCCCTGAGTCGGACTTGATATTGCCTCGAGGAGGACTTATGAGCTTGAAGTTGCCGGCCCTTTGGTCTTACGGCTTCGAGTTTTTGGTGACTCGATGGAGTGACTGTCGAGGACAGTTCCTGAGTGCTTGATATTTTTTTGCGAAAATAGCAAACTTCTTAAATGTGCGAAATGTTTTGATGATAGAAGGTACTTCTCTGATTACTTGGTACAAGTATAAATGTTTTTATCATCGAGGGTTAGATTGTTCTATGCGGACACGGTTCATTCCACCGTTTGATCTGATACATGGTTCTCCTATCGAGACCCTCTTTGGCATCTTTTGGTCTGTTCGAGGAGGTGAATTCTCCGCGGGGAGTGTTTGGGGTTGATCGAAGAGAAGCCTCGAATACTTGGCGAGTTCTCCTTAGGTAGCATATGAATGTTACCTCGTTAAAAACTTTTCCAATACAACCCATTTGGGATGAAATCCTACGTGAGGGAAAAAGAGCGCAACACATGCTTTAAAACCTAAGGCCTCCGAGCTGGGGGTGGTGCTTTGATTCCTTTTAATCGCATACCTGCGCATTTGGTTAGTGTAAAATTTGAAGGAAAGAGGGAGAGGATTGTACCTTAGAAATAATAGCGTTTGAGAATTGATATGTTCCAATGGTTTTGAAGTTACTCACCTTCCATGGTGCCGAGCTTGTAGGACCCTTTGCCGATTACTCCGAGGACGCGGTACGGTCCTTCCCAGCTCGGGCCTAGCTTCCCTCATTAGGGTTTCGAGTGGTTAGGGTGACTTTTCTTAGGACTAAGTCCCCGACTCCGAAATGTCGGAGGTTTGCTCTTCAGTTATAGTATCTTTCGATTCATTATTTTTGGGCGTCCATCCGGACCAGCGAAGCTTCTCGCTTTTCATCTAATAGTTCGAGGGCCTTATTCATGGACTCATTGTTTGAGTTCTCGGTGGCATGTCGAAATCTGGCTCTTGGCTCTCCTACCTCGACCGGTATCAAAGCCTCAGACCCGTATACCAAAGAGAACGGCGTCTCTCCTGTGCTTGATTTAGAGGTTGTCCGATATGCCCATAACACCTCGGGCAGGATTTCTCTCCATTTTCCTTTCGCATTTTCTAACTTCTTCGAGTTTTGAATGATGGTCTATTTGTGGACTCGGCCTGACCATTTGCACACGGGTGGTAAGGCGTTGATAGGATTCTTTTGATTTTGTGATCCTCGAGAAATTTTGTTATTTTGCCTCCGATGAATTGCTTCCCGTTATCGCACGTTATCTCGGAAGGGATCCTGAATCAGCACATGATGCGATCCCATATGAATTTGATGACTTATTTTTCTCTTATCTTCTCGTAGGCATGTGTTTCCACCCATTTCAAGAAATTGTCAGTCAGAAATAGAATAAATCTAGCTTTACCTGGAGCCGTTGGTAGGGGCCGTCTATGTCCATTCCCCATTTCATGAATGGACATGGTGATAAGATTGAATGTAGTTGTTCACCGGGTTGGTGGATCATTGGCACGTATCTTTGACATTTGTCGCATTTTCGGACGAACTCTTTGATGTCCCTTTCCATGTTGTCCCAGTAGTAACCTGCTCTGATCACCTTTCGAATTAAAGAATCGTCACTGGAGTGATTTCCGCAGGTGCCCTCGTGGATTTCTCGGAGCAGGTAATCAGCGTCTCCTGGTCCAAGCATACTGCTAGGGGCCCATCGAAGGTTCTCCTATATAGAGCTCCATTCTCGTCGAGTAAAAATCGGGCTGCTCTAGTCCGAAGGGCCCTTGATTCTTTTGGATCTGTGGGTAGCTTCCCACTTACCAAATAATCGATATATTTGTTTCTCCAATCCCATGTCAGGCTGGTGGAGTTGATTTTGGCATGTCCTTCTTCGATCACCGATTTGGATAGCTGAACAACAGCCCCGGTGAGTATGTCCTCTTCTTCAACGGATGACCCCAAGTTTGCGAGTGCATCGGCCTCGCTGTTTTTCTCCCGAGGTATGTGGATCAGAGTCCATTATTTGAAACAATGCAAAGTGATTTAAAGTTTTTCTAGGTACCGTTGCATCATGTCCTCTCGAACCTCGAAGCTCCTGTTTGCTTGATTTACTACCAGAAGGGAATCACATTTGGCTTCGACGATTTCCGCTCCAAGGCCTTTGGCTACGACGATTTTCGCTCCCAGGCCTTTGGCTAATTCGAGACCTGCAATCATAGCCTCATACTTGGCTTCGTTGTTAGTCAACTTTGCAGTTTTTATAGATTGTCTAATCATGCCACCTGCAGGTGGCTTCAGAACTATGCCGAGCCCGGATCCTTTCACGTTCGAGGCACCGTCGGTGAATAAGGTCCATACCCCCAATGATGCGGCCGTTTTTAGTAGAAGTTCTTCTTCTACCTCGGGCACAAGGGCGGGCGCAAAGTCGGCTACGAAGTCCGCCAATATTTGGGACTTGATAGTCGTTCGGGACTGGTATTCGATATCGTACCCCCCGAGCTCGATGGCCCCTTTGGCCAGTCGGCCTGATAATTCAGGTTTGTGCAATATATTTCGAAGAGGATATGTTGTTAAAACCCATATATGATGATATTTAAAATAAGGCTTCAATTTTCGAGACGCACTTATTAATGCAAGAGCCAATTTTTCTAAGTGTGGATACCTGGTTTCAGCATCCCCTGGGGTTCGACTTACATAATAGACAGGGAATTGCGTACGTTGCTCATCTCAAACCAACACGCCACTTACCGCTACCTTGGACACTGCCAAATACTGATATAACGTTTCTTCCTCCTTCGAGGTGTGGAGCAATGGCGGGCTTGAGAGATACCATTTTAACCCTTCCAAGGCGCGTTGGCACTCCGGGATCCATTCTAAGTTGTTTTTCTTTTTAAGCAGGAAGAAGAAGTGATGGCTCCGATCTGATGACCTGGAGATGAATCGGCCTAACGTCGCTATCCGCCTGGTCATCCATTGTACGACCTTCACATTTCTTACCACCGTGATTTCTTCGATGGCATTGATTTTGTCGGGGTTGATTCCGATCCCCCTATTTGATACCGCGAACCTACGTCGAAGGCGCATTTCTCGAGGTTGAGCTTCATGTTGTAGCTCCTAAGGATGTCGAAGGTTTCCTGCAAAGGAGTCAAATGGTCCTCTTCTCGCATGGACTTAACTAGCATGTCATCAATGTAAACTTCCATGGACTTGCCTATTTGATGTTCGAACATCTTATTAACTAAGCGTTGGTATGTGGCCCCCGCATTTTTTAGCCCGAAGAGCATTACATTGTAGCAGATGTGCATACTTCGTGATGAACGAAGTCTTTTCCGTGTCCTCGGGGTTCCTTTGAATTTGATTATACACGGAATACGAATCGAGAAAGGTGAGAATCTCGTGGCCAGCCGTGGCATCAATCAATCGATCGATGTTGGGCAGCGGGAATGAATCTTTGGGGCATGCTTTATTTAAGTCCTTATAATCTACGCACATTCTTAATTTGTTTCCTTTCTGGGGGACCACTACTACATTGGCCAACCACTCGGGATATTTTACTTCCCTGATGGATCCTATTTTGAGGAGTTTTGTTACCTCGTCTTTGACGAACGCATGCTTTACCTCGGACTGAGGCCTCCTTTTTTGCTTCACCGGTTTGAACCTAGGGTCAATGCTTAGTCGATGGGTGGTTATTCCCGGGGAGATCCTGTCATGTCTAAGTGGGACCAAGAAAATCAATCAAGTTGTCAATTAGAAATTGAATGAGTTCATTCCTGAGCTCGGGGGTTAATCCCATTCCTAGGTATACCTTTCGATCTTGTAGGTGTTTCATCAAAACAACTTGCTCCAGTTCTTCGACCACTGATTTTGTTGTGTCCGATTCTTCTGGGACAATGAAGGTTCGAGAAGTGAGGAAGTCTTAGCCATCATCCTCGGGGACCCATTTATATCCTGACCCCTCCGAGGTGAAGTATATGGGCTCTGGCGCCACGCCGTGCACTATGAAGATTTCCTTTTCCACGTGTTTCTCGCCATACACCGTTTTTATGCCCTCTATAGTCGGGAATTTCAACATCTGGTGGAAAGTTGACGGTACCGCCCTGATGTCGTGTATCCATGGCCTTCCAAGTAGGGCGTTGTATCTCGTGTCTCCCTCGATGACATGAAACTTGGTGCCCCGAAATATACTGGACACATTGACTGGTAGGAGAATTTCTCCCTTCGTCGCTTCACTCGCCATGTTAAACCCACTGAGGGCTCTAGAATCGGGTACAATTTGGTCGTGCAGCTCGAGCTGCTTCACTACCCCAAATCTGATTATATTGGCCGAGCTACTTGGATCCACGAGCACACGCTTAATTTGAACGTTATTTAAGAGAAAAGAAATTACCAGGGCATCGTTATGTGGTTGGGACAGGGTTTCGACATATTCTTCTCTAAACACAACAGTTCTTTTAGGTATACAATTTTGAGTTCGTTCTCTCGTGGTGGTGGGAACCTTGGCCCGTTTGAGCACGGGTTCTTGCGGTCAGTGATCCTCAGGGCCGTTGTTTTCATGTGCATTTACTGAGTTACACATTTTCTGACCTGAAATTGAAGATTCTTGGACAAGAAAAAGAGTAAAGAATAACTTGTGTTTTTAGAAAAAACAGCACTAAAACAATCACTATTATTTTTATCCCTACAGGTGGGCGTCAAACTGTTTACCTTGAAAATGGTAATCACAATTATATTTAATTATCTGGTTCTAAAAATATGTGATCTATTTTAATATCGGTTGTTTAGGCAGTAGAAGCTGAGTGTGAAGCGATAAAAATGAAATAAGAGCAAAAGGAAACGAGATTACGCAAACCGTGTGACGGAAAGACTGGTCTCGAGGGTGGTCGGAGGGGCCTCGAGGTCGAGCTCTAGAAGCTTGAGTATGGGATGTCGATAACAATATAACAGTATTGAATGCTTCAAGAATGGCCTATTTATGATCAATAATAAGTAATAACTGAAGAACAATTCAAGAACACTGTAAATGAGAAGCAATAAATCAATGAAGCAATTGTAGAAAATGTTTTAGTTAGAGAGCAGATGATGTTCTTGTTCTTGTATTGAATATCATATGTGTTACAAAGTGACAAGGGTCCTCTTTATATATGAGGGGGGAATCTCAACATAATACATGTGTAATTAATGCAAACAGAGATGACTGATACAGCCATTTAATGCCACGGTACGGGCTTGTACTAATATATGTACTTTGTCAGCTTTAATCACGTGCCTCTTGGGAATTTTCCGCTTTTCCATGTTGACCTTTGATTTATATTGCCTCGAGGTCGAGGACCTCCGATAATGAGTAATAAGTGGTAGATCATAATATTAATGGTTTCATGAGTTACACCAAAATAATGACCACTTTCTTACTAATTTATAATCACTATCTCACAAGAAATAATGTACTTTAATATTATAATTTTAATATTAAAATACACTAACACAAACAAAAAATTATGCTTACTACCCATAACATTATCTGTATGTGCTAACATTATATTGCTGAGCTATAACAATATATGTAGAAAATTCGTACAAATTATATACAAACAAAAAGAAGAAAAAAATCTAATAAAAGTTTGTCATGAGGTTGTTACGTCTTGTCTCCAACTATGCTTGGGTTGATCTCCGTCATCTACACGTATTTGGATCAAAATTATCTTTTAGCTCCATGTATCCAGAGACAAAACAATTAAGCTTTGTATCTAATGCTGAGTTAGGAGATAACTCAGACTTCTCAATCAAATTCAATATCAAAGCTTTTCCTTTTTCTTACGCTCTGAAAATCCAAACTTCGATTCACCATAGGAGCATCAGAATTATTCTTTACACCTTACAATTTAGTATCACCAACACCTCCCTCCTCAATTTGGAAGGGTATAAGATGAGATGTATAGAAGATGCACCAACCAAGTAATCTTCGCAACTACTCTTTGCATTGATCTGTATTTAGGGATCCCCCAAGACTAATAAAGAATTCACCTACATTTCTTTAAGTCGAGAAGCTCAATGTTGACATTACCAATTAAGAGAATGTCGTCCACATATACTGTCAAAATCGAAGTTGGATCTTCATTCTTATTAAAAAAAATAGAGAGTAATCATTCCTTAAATGAGAATAGGCTAAATCTTGTGTACCCAGGGGCGGATGAACCCCCTTTGCCAAAATATTGCACGGTAACGTAAAATTTATTAAGTTTTGAATTTCCTTGACACAGTCCAAAAGTATAGCTTAGTGGTCAAGGGGATTCAATACTTTTGTAAGGTCATATATTCAATTCTTACTAGTTACTATCTTTTTTAACTTTTTCTTTTTGAACCCCCTTCGACCATTGACGAGATCCTTAACGACGCCCATTGAGTGATTTTCTAAGTGGCGTACATGATTAGGTGTACGTTAGGGGTTGTATTTTCTAAGTCTCCATGAAAAAAAAAACATTATTCATTATTCATATTCAATTTAATGATTGTTATTATTTAAACAACTGGAGAGAAGGTTTCTGTGAAATATATCCTTTCTATTTGAGTGTCATCTCTTACCAATAACCTTGCTTTTAACCTTTTAACACTTTCATTAGTCTTGTATTTTATTTTTTATACCTTCTTCCCCAAGTCTGATTGGAAACCAAAGCATCATACTCCTTAGCTATAGCTTCTTGCCGATCAGGGTGCATAACATCTTGGAAATAAGAGTTAGTCACAGAAATATGATAAACTGAATTCAAAAACCTTTGGTTAGTAACAGAAAGTATAAATAAAGAGATAGAGGTGCTGAATGAGTAGCAACAAAGCAAGAATCAGTAAGCTCTCTATAAAATAATGCATTAAGTACAAAGTCATTGAGATGAGCTGGAATCTTATGTGTTATCTTAAATTTTCTAAGTTCTTAAAAAAAAGTGGTGATTCTTCATCAGAAAATGATGCAAGGAATATGCTAATAGGCGGAGAGAGAACAAGAGGGAGAGTGAGCAGAGGGAGAAGAAGATCTTTCTGAGTGATAATTAGAATAATCCTGGATTCAATATTTAGTTCAGTTTGAAGACTATCCTCATCAAAAGTATTATCTAGCTAATCAAGAGAGAGATCCAAATTAGAAAGAGGAATCATTGGATTCCAAGGTAGTTTAGGTGTAAAAGGGTGTATAGATTCATAGCAAAATAACATTTATAGAGAAGTGACTTGAACCTTGTACTTTTTTTTTACTAGTCACACCCCAACCTATCTGATGTGTGGCCGGAACCCGATACCGTACTTCTACTCTGTAACTTTTGAATGCTGGATGTAACTCAGAACGTGCATAGGCCGACATGGCTAAACTGTATCATACTATAAGCTATCATGGCCAACATGGGCGCAACTCATAGTATATCATAGGCGGGCAAGCATCGTATCAGCTAGTTATCATACTCAAAACGTCAATACGTGTTTAGGTTGAGGAGGCCATTATGAGTATTAATACTAGAAAACCTAAAAGAAAAACAAAAACGAGGGCCAACAAGGTTATTGATATACTGTACATACTGAATATGTGTTTACAATGCCTCTAAGAGTGTCTGACATCAAACATGGTCATGACAGGGCCCCAACCTACCCATAAGTTTGTAACAAAACTATGATAACATCACCTCTAGACTCGGCTACATTCTTTCTAAATTAAATGTAGTCTTATCGATCCTTCGATAAATATCAACTCTATCTACTACGAGGGATCGTGAAACTAATTACTTGCACCTACACGCATGAAATGCAGCGCCCTAACAATGGGACATCAGTACAACAAAATACATCAAGTATGTACGGCATAAAATAATATTTATAAACTCGAAAACTAAAGAAGACAAATGAATCATTAGAATATCTGATGAAAGAGCACACTAAAACCATAAGTGTCTGGTGGCATGTACGCGTAGCTAAGCAGACCGTCCATACGGCTCATGTTCTAAGGTTTGGCTATGCGTGCTCCTGGCCGTCCATAACCACCCTTGTTGTGCACCTATGCGTTCACTAGTGACTGTCCTTAGGGCCCATACTTATGTATATGCAACATAAAAAAAACTCGTCCAGTACTCTCGATAACTCATGATTCGTATTTGTTAACTCATTTCCTTTAAGTCGCGTCTTACGTTCATTACTCATATCCTACTTCCCTTAGTTTTGGGAAGTTCATGTCTATACTAGGACGTATATGGATATCCCGTGGCCCTATTACAATCTAATTCTACAACTTATATAACTTTATCTTCTTCTACTTTCATGTTACCATTCATTGGTTAGCTCGTTTGCCGCAAATCTTTAATCTACGAGGGGACTCATCTGTAGGCAACTTGCTACCTTTATTAACTTATATTCTACTCTTTCTAACATTAGGGAGGTTATGTCTATCTTTATTTAACTATCGTGATCTATTTCTAGCAGATTAAGTCATTCTATCTATTAAGCAAGACCTCTGGCTCGTTAAGCCGTTTATAGGTAACAATCAATCGAACATTACACTTCTTATCTTATATACAATACAAGCTTCCCGGAGCTCTACTCATTTCTAGGGATTATCCATGAAGGACAACTACGGAAGGCTTATAACTTATCTGTATTAATTTCATGAATTTATAGACGGTCTTAATCCGTCGATAAAGAGCATACACAAGAACTTGTCCCTTTGAATCTCTTATAAGGGTGACGTGACTTACGAAATCATGCCAAAAGAAGGAAGGAAGACCTTGCATACCTCAATTGTAGTTGTTCTTCATGATACCACAAGGTGACTCACCAATACGCTAGTCTAAGATGAAAACATAGCTTTTATCAATATTAAGAACATGTCGATAACCGACGAGCGACAAGCTTGCTTATACAAAATCGAGCAACACCTCCCTTACTTCTCTATACTTTCCTCAAGTCCTTAACAACAACAACAATACAAGAAAAATATTAACCACATCATATCCAAGCTATTCCACCTATTTCCAGCCACAACATATCACAAACATGACTTCAAAATACTATTACAACACAACACTTTAAATACGATTTCCGACCTTTATCTCATGAGTTCTTAATTAATACTTCAAAGACTTCATTAAAATCTTATATATGTAGGAGAGGACCAGTATTACCTTGGATGCATTAAATCAGCCCCATTATGCCTTGCTTCAACTTGAAGTAACTTTAATCTTACCATAACAAGGGAATACCAAGTTTTCTCTTACACTTGTATGATCTTCAAGGGAAAAAACACTTTGATTTCTTGCAGAAATATACTTGAATGGTATGAGAAGGTCTTGGGAGATATTTAGGAGCTTAGGGTTCAATTTTGGGAGAAAAATAAGGTGGCCAAAGCGCTGCATCGCTTTAATAGAAAGGTGGAACTTTCCACCTCCTATGTGGGTCCTAATGGGGTTGTCTGTGCAGTCTCGCAAAAATATGAACATCTCTATATTGTGACATCATATAGATCAACGGTTTAATGCGTTGGAAACGGGTAGACCGTCAATTTTGTGGGTGGATGCCCTGTAACCCCAAGTATATTGGGAGAAACGCATAGTGAAATTAGACCCAAATTTCAGTAAACCTCTAAACGTAACTTGTGATAACTTTTTTCGATTTTTATTTTACAACTTTCTTGACTCAAAACTTAACATACGACTATTATATTATTTAAATACCCCATGACATGACCTTCTTACCATATTTAAAACTCCTTTTCTTACACGGAAAGTACGATTTATAACATTCCCAACTTGCCGACTTTGGTAAACTTGCTTACTTCACTTCATTTAGCCTCTAATCTTTAAAACACTTATTTTTCACTTGTTTTAAACATAATAAAACACTTGTACCTTTAAATATAACCTTATTCTCTCGTCTTACATTGATTAACTTACGACACACTTGACGTATGAAAATAAAAGGTGTAATATTAGCTCACTCACGACACAAACGACATAAATGTGCAAAGTGTAACATACTAGGCATGATCTTATGTGCTTGTAACTTCAAACGTAAATTTTTCTCGTACTTACGTCAACTAACTTACGACGAACATGGTGTATAAAGGTATGGGGTGTAACATCATCCCCCTCTAAAAACATTTGTCCTCAAATGTTAGACACTATATCTCTACCTTCTTCGCGACTATCATCCTTATCCAAAGCCTTATATTTACGAATGTCACTAACTTATAGTTACGACTTCTATCACGTTGCTCATTCTATTTTGGTTTAAGCCTAATTAACACCTTCTAATCTTGATTACTATTTGCATATCAGGCTCCCTCTTGGCCTTCACCATGATTTTATGATAGAAGTCATCGTCCTTCTTATCAAACTTGAAACGTATAATCCCTTACTAAAGGTTACCGCTTTCCTTGTCATAATCAGTGCTTAGTAATCTTACCATGTATAGGTCACTTTGATCTTACTATGATTTACATCTTATCTCGAGAGTTCTAGGGTTTCTAAGCTATTACCGAATTCATTATGTTATCTAGCCTTTTTACCTCTTAACGATACTTCACTATGACTCATCATGGATACGAAATTTTACATCTATTGTTAATCGAGTTAACTATATCTTCTAACATCATACTAATGTAAAGGCTCACTATGACTCATCTCCTAACTATATATATGTAACGAACTAACTGAATGTTTTGAGGTTTAAGGTTTCGTTCACTGGTTTGAGGTCTTGGGTAGCTTCATATTATGTATTATGACTTGTGTGCATGGTTGGATTTGATTCTCAGATGGTTCAAAATGAATTCGGATGAGTGATTCTCACTTTAGAAGCTTAAGTTGAAAATATTGACCGAGGTTTAAATTTTGTGAAAAAGACCCCGTAATGGTATTTTGATGGATCCGATAGGAGTATCGTGATTTTGGTCTTGGGTGTATGCCCGAAATCAAATTCGAGAGTCCGTAGGTTGATTTGTAATGTTTTGACGAAAATTGGAAATTTTAAGGCTTTGGATTTTCATATGTTTGACTGTTGGTTGACTCTATAGATATCATGTTTGAATTTCTACTTCGGGACTTGGAATAAGTCTGTTTTGTAATTTGGAACTTTTCTGCAATGTTTGGTGTCAGTCCGAGTTGATTTGATAAGAATCAGACGCGCGATTGTGTTTTTAGAAGATCTTGAGTTTCATATTGAATTCATGTATTTTGAGGTCCGATTCGTGATTTTGGATGTTATTTTGATGATTGGATTGCGTGAGCGAGTTCGAGTTATTTTTTTTAGACTTGTGTGGATATTGGGTTTGGAGTCCCGAGGGCTCGGGTGAGTTTTGGACGCGTTACAGAACGTTTGGAAGGGTTTTAGTACTGTTAGTGTAATCTGGTAATGCAGGCCTGACATTTGCAAGGTGGGAGATCGCATTTGTGATGCAAGGCTAAAATTTCTAAGTACGCATTTGGGAACAAATAGTTCGCAATTGCGATTGGGGAGGGGGGTTCTGGATAAGCTTTATTCACATTTGCAAACCAACCTGATCGCTTTTTAGAAGTGTCTTAGGTTCGCAATTGCAAACATAATGTCGCATTTTTACTGTAGCAGGGGTGTTAAGGACTTCGCATTTGCGATTGTTTCGTAACATTAGCGGGGTTCACAAAGTCGCAATTGCGACACCTGCGTTTGGACATAAGAGCTAAGGGACGAGATTTTGGTCTCATTTTCATATTTTGAAACACTAGACTCCGTAGGAGGTGATTTTGAAGAGGGATTTTCATCTACAAACTTTGGGCAAGTGATTCTAATATATTTCTAATCTTATTCTAATATCATGTCTTGGATTTTAACATCAAAATCATGTGAATAAAAGTGAAAATTCGTCAAGCTTTGTCAAGTTTTTGAAAAATAAGAATTTGAGTTTTCAGAGTCAATTTGGACTCGGATTTTGAAACAAATTGCATATATGAACTCGTGGGGTCATGGATAGACGGAATCTAGAATTGGACCCGGATTTTGACAGGGCGAGTCCTGGGTTGACTTCTGTTGACTTTTGAGCAATTGTGTAAAGATTGTAGCTTTAATTATTAAATTTGATTTTTTTTGCATTATTTGATGTTATTAAGCCGATTTTGGTTAGATTTTTGCCGAGTGGAGGTGAATTGTATAGAAAAAGCTATTTTTTAAGAATTGATTGGGGGCTTTTGAGGTAAGTATCTTGCCAAATATTGTGTGGCGGAGCTACCCCGTAGGATTTGGTTTGTTTGGACTATTTGAACTACGTGAAGGACGTGTACACGAGGTGACGAGTGGTTAAAAATTTAACCGGCTTAAACTCTTAGGTTCTTATGTTCATTATAAATGAAGTTGTCTTATCATGTTAAATCCTCCAATTGCTAAATTCACTCTTACGTGTCTCATTTGAAGTTGATTGATTCATGCTCTACACTTGTTGCCAAATAAACTCTTATATGCCTTAATTGAAGGTGTTGCCTCTTTAATTGTCATGTTATCTCTTCCGTAATTGCTTGACCTTAAATTAGAGTTATTATTTTCTTTTCCTTAATTTTTT
Source organism: Nicotiana knightiana (assembly GCA_005239525.1). NCBI lineage: Eukaryota > Viridiplantae > Streptophyta > Magnoliopsida > Solanales > Solanaceae > Nicotiana > Nicotiana knightiana. The sequence goes on along the minus strand of ML385901.1, from coordinate 38,013 downwards.
AACCTTAATCGAAGTTATTGTTATCCCTTCCATTGTTGACTTATCCTTATTTGAAATAATTGTTACATTCTATCTCTCTTATCGTCGATTTGTACTTATTTGGAAACATTGTTACATGTTATCCCTTCATTTGTTGATTTACTCTTATTGGATTTGGTTGTTACATATTATCTCTCCCATTGTTGAGTTATTCTTATTTGAAATCATTATTACTTGATATGTTATTCGTTGTGAACTCGTTCTAAAATTTCCTTGTATTTTGTAATTCTTGTGTTGATTTACTTGTCGTATTCTCGTGTTATTGTTATTGTAACTGTTGTACTCAGCGTTGTTGAGCCGAGAGCTTGTGTTGTTGTGGTATGGGGATTGTTTGAGGAAATGTTGAGGAATAAGGGCACATGTGGTGCAAGTCATTATAATGTGTTGTATCGTTTTTGGCACACATGATATTGTTGAGAGGATTGCCAGGGTGTTCGCACGCGAGTTGTCTGTTATCTGTGCTATTGTTATCCTTGATATATTTGCACATGCGAGAGTGGCAAGGCGTGATATATATATATATATATATATATATATATATATATATGTGGGGGGGGAGGGTTGCGCATGCGGTGAGACAAGGAGGGCATTTACTTTATTGTTGCGCACATGGAGAGACAAGGGGGCTATGTCAGGGATGATTGTGATGACTTGTGATGGCCTAGGGCATTGTTATTGATGATATTTGTGTAATGGTGTGCCTATCTTGTGTGAGTTATGCATTTTACATCTTGTTGTGTTGCTTCCTATGTACCGTTCGCTGTCTCTGCTCTTACTTGTGGACTTGAGTTGTGGTAGAACCTTTGCACAAGCATACACGTAATTAATCACTGACATGTATCCTTGTTTGGTTGAATTCTGTGTAAGAGTGGTACTATTGGTACGTGAGTTGTCCCTGTGATCATGAGTTACTGTTACTGTTGGCACGTACGTTGTCCGTGTGGTTATGAATCATTGTTATTGTTGGCACGTGAGTTGTCCGTGCGGTAATGAGATATTGCCACTCCCTTAGCACATGAGTTGTCCGTGAATATATGAGGTATTAATGGTATTGGCACGTGATTTGTCCGTGCGATTTGTGAATTGTAATGTGGGAACAAGATGGCAAGTGATTAGGTTCGTGAATTGGGACCCTTGAACTGAAATTATGAGGTGTGGTACCTGGGGGAAACTATTGAATAGATCTTGTATGAAAACAGTCATTTTATTGAGGAGTTACTTGTTTTCCTTACTTGGTTTCACCAAACTTAAGTTGTATTCAGCTTACCCTACGGTGCTACTACTTGTTTGTTCCTTGATGACAATCATTGCTTCTAGTTTCTGTTGCAAATGTTATTATCGTTTACAATTCTTAGCTTTACATTGATCTTGTTCCTTGTTAGATTAATATTTATACTCGTACTTGTTGTCATGTCTAGTAAGTGTCTTGACTGTCCCTCTTTACTACTCCACGGAGGCTAGTCTTGATACATACTTGTACCGCTGTGGTGTACTCATGCTACACTTTTTGCATATTTTTTTGCAGATCCAGGTACTTCGGAGTTTGTGGATTAATAATTAGTTGATCAGACATTGCTGTGGAGATTCAAGGTATACCTGTTGTCGCGTTTGCAGGTCTTGGAGTCACTTTCTGATACTTTACTTTGTACAATTTATTCTATTCCGAAATACTTGTACTTAGAAATTTCCCAGTGAACTCAGTAGAGCTTATGACGTGTACTACCAGTTTCGAGATATTGTATTGTACTCGAGGTTGTTGGCTTGTTATAGAAGATTATGGTTATGTTTGATAGGGTTTTTGGTTAAATTCTGTCATTTAATGCAGTAAGTATTAGGCTTACCTAGTCTTAGTGACTAGGTATCATCACGACATCCTACAGAGGAAAATTGGGGTCGTGAAAATATATAAAGGCTTACTAATGTATAGGTAACATACCTAAATGCCTTTCAGACGGGGGCTCGATGTCCCACTAATATCCTTATGCATACATCTAATTTTGGTACCCTCTCGAGCCTGATGCTCCTCCTCTACCTTTGCCACAGTAAAATGAAGGTATTAAACCCATAGGCTATCCCTCACGACTGATATCCTCACGACTCAATGTCTGGAAATTTTGTGCTGCTCATGTCGAAGTGGTTATTGTTCAACACTCTCTTGTTTTACACTCCTTGTGCCCTTGATCCTTGACCTATTCTCAATTGAGTATTATGAGAATATTGGGTCTTCTGAGGCCTGAATAAATTTCCCCTACATGTACTAATGACTAACCTTGTCTCCTCTATGATCTACTACTACTCGGCTGCCACTACATACTCGTCAACTCGCCTCTGTCTCTTATCTAGCTGCCTATCTCGAGCTTGCTCTTTCTGCTGTCATTGTTTGCGCTCCTCTAGATTATGGGTGAAAGCTTAAAACCAAGATATTCAGCGAGGATGTGGTACAAGCTTCAACTAACTCTAGTGCCAACCCTGCCAAAAACCGATGTATCTAGGCTTGCATTTTATCAACGAAAGATGAGGCATAGCTGGAAAACGAATCAAACTTGAGGCTATACTCTCGAACACTCATGTAACCCTGTTGTAGGGCTAAAAAATTATCAACATCTGCCTCCCGAATATCCAATGGTAATTAATGGTCCAGGAAGGCTTTGGAGAATTCTCCCCGCATTGTTGGTTGCGCATTCTGCCCTCTAGATAATTCCCATGAATCATACAAATACAGAACTATATCTCGCAACCTGAAAGCTGCTAACTCCACTACCTCTGTCATGAAAGCATGCATAACTCAAAAGATCCTATAAAACTGGTCAATAAAATTCTGGGGATCCTTGTATTTATTTTTTCTCGTGAACTTTGAAGGGATTAAAGAAATAAACTCGCGGACCCCCATACTCTCGGGCCCCTCAGAAGGTCCCGCGCTAGTTGGCACTCTAATTTGTCGTTGTATTGCTACTAACTGGATCAAAAGATTCACAACACTAATGAGATCCTGATCAATAAGGATTGGTGGGGGTACTGGGATGCTGGAGCTCTATAAAGCACCTCCGGTGCTGGGGGAATAGGGGATACTCGGGAAGACGACTCAACCCAAACCTCATACTAATCTACATCAATTGGTGGTGGTCCACTAGTACCTTCCCCCCAGAATAGCCTTACCCTTCTAACTAGTTTTAGTTATTCTTGTGTCACGCATCTCTATACAATATTTATCGAATAGGAATTAGACATTGACTCCTTATGACTCAGCTCTATACAACACGATCTGGATTAGAACGAATGATAACTAATCATAAATACCTTGTAGCTTAAATATGGTGGACAACATATCCATAAACAAGACTCTACTATAAACTAATTTGTACGTTCATTACTCATATCCTACTTCCCTTAGCTTTAGGAAGTTCATGTCTATGCTAGGATGTGTATAGCTATCGCATGTCCCTATTACAATCTGATTCTACAACTTATATAACTTTATATTCTTCAACATTCATATTACCATTCGTTGGTTGCTCATTTGTCCGAAATCATTAATCTACAAGGGGACTCGTGTTTAGGCAACTTATTCCCTTTCTTAACTTATATTCTACTCTCGCTAATATTAGGGAGCTTATGTCTATCTTTATTTAACTATCAGGATTTGTTTCAAGCGATTAAGTCATTATATCGATTGTGCAACATCTCTAGCTCGTTAAGCCGTTTATATGTAACAATCAATCAGAGATAACACTTCATGTATTATATACAATATAAGCTTCTCGAAGCTCTACTCATTTCAAGGGAATATCCATGAAAGAAAACTATGGACAGCTTACAAATTATCTATATTAAGGTCATGAACTTATAGACGGCCTTAATCAGTCGACAGAGAGCATCCACAAGAACTTGTCCCCTTGAATCTCTTATAAGGGTGATGTGACTTGTGAAATCATGTCGAAAGATGGAAGGAAGACCTTACATAGCTCAACCATAGTTGTTCTTCACGATACCATAAGAGACTCACCAATACGCTGGTCTACAAGATGAAAAAATAGCTTTTAACAATATTAAGAGCATTTTGATAGCCGACGAGTGACAAGCTTTCTTATACGAAATTGGGCAGCACCTCCCCTACTTCTCTCTACTTTCCTCAAGCCTTAACAACAGAAACAACACAAGAACAACATTAACCACATCATATCCAAGCTATTCCACCTATTTCCAGCCACAACACATCACCAACATGGCTTCAAAATAGTCCACTACAACACAACACTTTCAATTCGATGTTCGACCTTTATCTCATGAGTTCTCAATCAAATAACACTTCAAAGACTCCAATAAAATTTTATACAAGAAGAAGAGGGTGTGTTTTACCACAACAAAATCATCCCCTTATACTTTGCTTCAACTTGAAGTAACTTCAATCTCACCACAACAAGGGATGAACAAGTTTTCTCTTACACTTGTATGATGACCAAGGGAAAAACCACTTATTATTTCTTGTAGAGACTTACTTGAATGATAGGAGAAGGTCTTGGAGATTTTTAGGAGCTTAGGTTCAGTTTTGTGCGAAAAATGAGGTGGACAAAGGGCTGCATAGCTTTAATATAAAGGTGGAACTTTCACTGCTTATGTGGGTCCCAATGGGGCTGTCTATGCAGTCTTACAAAAATAAGAATCTCTCTACTCCAATATCGTAGCAACAAAAAAAATATATAATGCATTAGAAACTAGACTTGTAGACCTTAAATTTGGTGGATAGATGACCCAGTAACCCCAAGTATATTAGGAGAAAAGCTCAGTGATATTAGACCAAAATTTTAGTAAACTTGTAAATATAACTTATGATAACTTTTACCGACTTTTGTTTTAAAACTTGCTTGACTTATAACTTAACATACAACTATTATATGATTCAAATACCTCATAACATGACCTTCTTACCATCTTAAATACTCCTACTTACCCCGAACATACGAGTTATAACATTCTCAATTTCCCACTTTGACAAACTTGTGTTCTTTAGTTCGTTTAGCCTCCAATCTTTACGACACTTACTTATCACTTGCTTAAAAATCATACAACTTGTGTACCCTTAAATATAACCTTATTCTCTCGTCTTATATCGGTTAACTTACGATACAATTGATGTATGAGAAAATGGGGTGTAACATTAGCTCACTCACGACACAAATGGCATGAAGGTGCAAAGTGTAACATACTAGGCATGAGCTTAACTGCTTGTAACCTCAAAAGTAAATTTTCTCATAATTATGTCGACTAACTTACGAAAAACATGACGTACAAAGATACGGGGTGTATCATTTACCAAAAGGATATCCTAGAAAAATGCAAAGTTTGGCCCTAGGTTCGAGCTTAGATCTATTGACAGGAAGAGTAGATACATTACACAGGCACCAAAACCATTTAAGATGGTTATCAAAAGGATGTTTGCCAAAACAACCTCATATGGAGTCTTATTCACTAAAACTCTAGAGGGGAACCTATTGATTAAGTAGGCAGCATTAAGTAAATATTATCCCCAATATTGAATAGGGAGATGTGACTAAAAAGTAATGCCTTGTAGGTTTCTAATAAATGTTTGTGTTTTCTCTCCACAACTCTATTTTTATGTGGAGTATAGACACAGGTAGTTTGATGCAAAATCCCAGAAACGAGAAAATATTTCAAAATGAGAAGTGCAAGTTCCTAACTCTAAAGCATTATCAAACATTACAACTTTTACTTTGGATTGTCTTTCAGCTATGGTTATAAAACACTTAAAGATGATGAAGGCATGTCACGACCCAAAACCATCATCGTTTATGATGGCACTCGATCCCACTTCCTAGGAAAGTCAATTAATAATCAGTGACGAAAAAAATAATATACTAATATGAGTCATGAGCTCTAATACACTCATACATGTTTGAAATACAATACACAGTCTGAAATAAGAACAGTAATAAAAATAAAAGGATACATAAGGGACTGCAATTTGAAGTAGCTCTACCTCAATATCAACAACTCAACAATAATCCAACACTCAATGCTCAGTTGGTCGACTCTTGGAATTGTACAAATAAATATAGACTGTAGTATGAGTACAACTGATCCCATATACTTCGTAAGTATCGTGACTAACATCGGAGGGTAGTGGTGACAATCACCAATAATACTCACGTGTCGAATCCGTACAATTCATGAATACATATATATACATAGCAACAGTACTATAATTTACACATGAAATATAAATAAAACCAATAATGCAATAGAGATGATATGCACCAGCATTGAAACAAACTAACAGGTCAGCATATTGAGAAGATATGCATAAATAAACACGTCAAGTTACACAAATAGAGACATATATAGAAGATATAAGTTGTTTCTAATTTTATCAATTTAAGCAGCATGTAGAGAAGATATGTGTAAAAAAGCATGTATATAATTCCGTAGCTAACAAGATATGCGGTAGAATCATGTATACATCCAAGGAGTTTGAATATAGAGCAGATACACAAAACCCAACATTGATTACTTTTCTATAACCGCATATATGTCATCAAGGAGATACATAAGGCAAACGATTACAGGGGGATGGATCCTTATCCACACGTTGCATAGATAACTCACATGTCATAACTGCACGGATAACTCACGTGCCACAATCAAACTCAACCCGCATGGACATCTCACATGCTGTCAAACTAGTCCATAACATAGATAGAATATATAAGAATATATGTATACCATCAATTTATATCAAATCACATACTCCTGGGCTAAAAAAATAGCATGGTAAGTTGTATGCATGTGCGAAGTGTGCAACTATAGCTCAGATTAGGCGGTTACACCGCACAACAAGGAATATCATGTTCAAACAGAAAAAAAAAACCTACACATAATCTCTAGTAGGATTCACAAATTTACATAGTCGTACAAACATATAAATCATGATATCAAGAATCACAATATCTAAAACAAGGCATAATATAACCAAAAGACTATCCCGAACATGGATAAACCCGGTGCACGCACATATGCTCTGCCCCTCGAATGTATGCCACCCCCAGCACATAGTCAGCACCAACAATACAAGTAACAAGTTTCTCAAGCCAAAGCAACGCAAGATATCTACCTCACACGAGCAAGAACAATACTCAAAAAATCATTTTCTAGCAAATCGGCCTCCGAATGGCTCAAATCTATCCAAAGAAACTCAATAACGTCAAACAGTGATATAGAAATCATTTCTAAACAATAAAGCGTCTATCCTTACTCAATTCTTAAAAAGTCAACAAAAGTTAACCCATGCCCGCATGGTCAAAACTCGATTCAAGGGGAAGATCCCGACTATCCATAACCCTACAAGTCCAAATATATGATGATATTCCAAAACAAGTCCAAATTGACCCTCAAATCCTCAATTTTCACTCTCTTAAGTTATACGAAAACTCTTCAAATTTCCTTATTTTGGGTGTTAATAAACCATGTAGATTTTTGTAATAATACCAAAAATGAGTCAAAATCACTTACCCCTCTTGTATGAAATCTCCAAGAAAAAATAGTCTCTCCTAAATTTTGGTTTCAAAATATAAAATAATGGAATAAAATCCCAACATACATCACTTATATGTTTTGTCGTCTAGGGATACCCTTCGCGAACGCGACATGTGCCTCATGTTCTTGAAGCACACAAAAAATAACCTTCTCGTTCGGAGAAAACCCTCTCAAACGCGATGACTAGTCTGCCTCCGTTACGTAATCGCGTCCAAGCCTTCGCATACGAGAAGGCCAATCCTCCAGCTCCCTGCTCTCAATCACGAACTCTACCCTGTTGGCGCGAACGTGAAGAGAAAGTCCCCCAATCATCGCACATGCGGCCCCCTTGTCACGAGAGCGAAGAAGAAAACCTCCCCAACACCGATATATACTCTGGGATTGCGAATCTACCTATGCGTGAAACCAGCAAAATTATGCAACTCCAAAAGTGCTCACGGTGGTCCAAAACTCACCCGAGACACCCATGGCCCCGTCCAATTGTACCAACAAGTCTATAAATACTATTAGGACCTATCCAAAACCTCCAAACACATATGGTAACATCACATCAAAGAGTCAAATATCAAAACACAATTTAAACTACTCTTAATTTCAAGAACTTCCAAACTTCAAACCAAACGTCTGATTCAAGCCTAACCAATCCGGATTACATTCAAACTTTGCACACAAGTTGTAAATGAAAAAAAAAATCTATTATAAGTTTCGAAACAACAATTTGAATCTGATATCATCAAAGTCAACTCTCGATCAAACTTATGAACTCTCCAAACCTTTAAATTGCCAATTTTTGGAAAATAGAGCCAAAATATCCTAGAAACCACTGAATCCAAATTCAAACATATGTCTAAGTCCAAAATAATTATACAAACCTATTGAAATCATCAGAATACCAATTTGAGGTCGTAAACTCAAAATCCAAACCTTTGTCAACTCTTACAACTTAAGCTTCAAAAAACAAAACTAAGTGTTCCAATCACTCTCGAACCTTCTTGTAACAAACCCAACTATTCCTGCAAATCATCAAACATCAAATACATATGTAGAAAATCAAATAGAGGAACAAGGCTCAAATACACTGACCATCCGCGACCGTTATTGTCACGCCCCAAACCTGAAGAGGCGTGGCCGGCACCCGGTGCCATACTCGGCCTGAGCGTACCACTCTGTAACCGTGAACTCTGGAGGGCAACCTTCAACTTAGACTGATGAGGCCATATTCTGAATCATCTGAAAATAACGTCTCACACATATGAAGGATAAACATACCCAAAAGTTGATACATATAAATGTGCAGGCTGACGAAGCCGCCATGAAAATCTACTAATATACAAAATATACAGGACTCGTCTACAAGACTCTAGAGATAATTGAACTATATCATGGTAGGGACAGGGCCTCGACCTACCCATCAAACCTATATATATATAATAGACTCCAAGGTCTAGACCTGGTAACTCTGAGGAAGTGGGGCTTACCAACCAAGCTAATGTTTGACTATGTGAACTGCGAGTCAAAGATAATTTGAAGATATGCTTACCTGTTGATACTAATTCAACTCTCTCAATATTGTAAGTAAAATAGCTATTCGGCCTTATAAGGCTCGGTATGTGTAACTGCTATGACGTAGTAGGCTTGCTCATAGGCGCTCGGCCATACTAGCTTCTGTATCTGGGTCATTCTGGGCTCGCTCATAGGCGCTCGGCCACAGAAGGCTCGGTATATAATTTACCATCTGATCTGAGGTTGCCCAATAGGGTCCTGCCCACCAATTATAGCTTGGTGGTAGTGAAAATACTGTAATACTGTATAAGTATACGTACATACACACACACAAATACATACATATATATATATATATATATATATATATATGTATACATATATATATATATATATATAGAGAGAGAGAGAGAGAGAGACCCTCTACTCTCTTGGCTAGAAGAAGTCAACACTTAACTGAACATAAAGTCTCGCTAAGGGAGAATAATGTAACTGGGATAGTGTGCATAGATTCAGAAATATGTTCTCTTTATGTCTCGTTATCAAACACATGTAGTTAATAGATCATGCCAAAATGAAGGAATTGCTTAGCCTCAACATACCTTATCACAATCTGTCCAATAACCCCGTTAGACACATCTCATTTTACCTTAATCTACAACAAGGATAATAATATATTGTCATCAAGTTACGGATGGTACAACTAACACACAATGAATGACAAGCTTATTTTATAATAAAATGGGCAACATCTCCCCAATAATCTTTACTTCCTGTCAATTTGACGTAGCACCAAAAAAAACAAGAACAAAATAATAACAACATGTACACATCATTTTCCAACCTTATAACCATCACAAAATACCACAAAACAGCCCACACACCAATGATTTCATACACAAAACGAAAACCCTAGTAGTGTCAAACAACCCAAAAATGTAACGGAAAACGACTAGCCAGACACCCTGCCATTATGTGATTTTTATCCACACCCTTTATACTCCCAAAATCCATAGAAACAGTAGCAAAAGAGACAACCCAACAGCAACACAAAACAACCCACAAAACAGTCTCATAAGTTCACCAACTTAAAACTAATTTTATGGTTTGCTAAAACACGTTTCGACTTGTCTTTTCTTTCGAATTGAGAAACAAAACCAACATTATATAATTAAGCCTCTAATACTTTAAACCAGCCATGAATTCAACTAAAAAATAAGTTCACAACTAACCAACAATGACGGAACAACAAATAGCATACCACTCTTTCGAAACTCACTAGGTCTAGTTTTTACGATCGAGTTACAACTCATACAAGCATAGATAATGTAAGGAGAAGCATAAACTTACCTTGGAATGAGTATAACCCACGAAACCTAGTCCTTCTTCATCAAAAATCAATCCCCAAATGCAGCTACAATAAGGTGAAAGGGAAACTAGCAAGTTGTCCGGGGTTTTCAACACTAGAATCACATCGTACCAAGGATAACTAAAGTTATTTACGCGCGAGGGTGACACCTAGTGTAACTGGCACACTTAGTTCCTTAAGCTTAACTCTGCTCGCAATGCTTGCTTTAGGGAAGCATCTTCTTGAATGACCTTTAAAAGTTATTCTTTCGCTGTCCATTCTATCGTGACCTTTAAATGCGATCTGTGAAGTTCTCACGATGCCAACTATTACCAAATCCTTCTGTCCCTAAATGATGTTCGATTTTTTTTTCTTTTATACTAGACCGTACTAATTTCTATTACTCTGGGGATCAAACTTAGCCTTCTTGCGATCATGTTGGAGTCACCAACTCATTTCTCAAAATAAAGATATGACTTTATGGCATATACGCTTTTATTGTCTCAAGGCCTGTCAACTCTTGTATTTTCCTTTACTTAGCTATAGATTTTGTCATCCTGTCATATTATGATTTACCATTTTCACCATTTTATCCCATCTTACTCGTAATACTTCATTTACTCTCTTCTTATTCTCTTGCTAATATCTCTGTCTATTACTTATTTATGTTAACTTCAACAGAATATTCTTTCACTTTCACCTCCCCTTGCTCCATCTCACTGGCTCTTCACGTCACATAATATTCTTTTTTTACTAGGGTCGAGAGTCATACTAAGGTAAATATTTATCCCTTATAGGATTCCACTATATGTTTTCTGATATTTCTGAACGTTCTAGCATTCATATCTGACTGTACTATTCTAGAGTGCACCATTTGGTATGCACGATCTAATAGGGCCTTATCATCAAGAATTATCTCTCGCTACTAGTGCCCTTACATGTTGTTATATTAGCCCTCTAGCTAGCTTTAATTTTTCTAATTAAAAGCATCGCCATATCATTAGCAAACATAAGTCGAGGCTCAAACTCTAATAACTCAACTCTATAGCACAATTTGGATTTAAAAGAAGGGTAACAGACTCCAAAATGCCTTGTAGCTTCCTGTTTATATAATGTGGTTCACAACACATCTACCAGAAAATCTCTACTAGACACGACTTGTAGACTCCCTAGGATAGAACTGCTCTGATACAAGGTTTGTCACGCCCCAAACCTGAAGAGGCTTGGCCGGCACACAGTTCTATACTCGGCCCGAGCGTACCACTCTGTAACTGTGAACTCTGGAGGGTAAACCTCAACTTAGGCCTATGAGGCCATATCCTGAATCATCTGAAAATAATGTCTCTCTCATAATAAACATACCCAAAAGCTGATATATATAAATGCACAGGCTGACAAAGCCGCCATGAAAATCTACTGATATACAAAATATACAGGAATCATCTACTAGCTTCTATAGATAATTGAGTTGTATCAGGGTCGGGACAGGGCCTCGGCCTACCTATCAAACCTATATATATATATATATAATGGACTTCAAGGTCTAGACCTGGTAACTCTAGGAAGTGGAGCTTACCAACCAAGTTGTTATTTGACTCTGTCGGTTGGGAGGGTCTATCCAATGTCTGTCAGGACCTGCATGTATGAAATGCAGTGTCCCCAGTAAAAGGGACGTCAGTACGAAATAATGTACCGAGTATCTTAGGCAACAGAATAACTGAAAGCTAAAACCAAACTGATAATATAATAACTAAAAGTAACTCGGAGTCAAGATAATCTGAAGATATACTTACTTGTTGAAACTGACTCAACACTCTCAATATAGTAAGTAAAATAGTTGCCCGTCCTTATAAGGCTCGGTATGTGTAACTGCTCTTCCATAATAGGCTCGCTCATAGGCGCTCGGCCATACTAGGCTCTGTATCTCGGCCATTCTGGGCTCGCTCATAGGCGCTCGGCCACACAAGGCTCGGTATCTAACTTACCATCTAATATGAGGTTTCCCAATAGGGGCCTGCCCACCGATTAGAGCTTAGTGATGGTGGATGTACTGTATTACTATATATATATACCCTCTGCTCTCTTGTCTAGAAGAAGTCAATACTTAATCGAATATAAATTCACGTTAAGGGAGAATATTGTAACTTATGAAGCTGGGATAGTGTACATAGATTCAGAAATATGTTCTCTTTTTTGTCTCGTTATCAAACACATGTAGTTAAGAGATCATGCCAAAATGAAGGAAAGGTTTAACCTTAACATACATTATCACAATCTTTCCAATAACCGCGTTAAACTTGTCTCGTTTTACCTTAATCTACAACAACAACAAAAATATTGTCATCAAGTTATGGAAGGTACAACTATCACACAATGAACGACAAACTTATTTTATAATAAAACAGGTACCATCTCCCCTATAATCTTTACTTCCTCCCACTTTGACATAAAACCAACAAAAACAAGAATATAACAATAACATGTATACATCATTTTCCAACCTTATATCCATATAAATACCACAAAATAGCCCACACACTCCAATCAGTTCATACACAAAACAACGACCCCGGTAGTGTCAAACAACCCGGAAATGTAACGGAGAACGACCAGCCAGCCAGCCACTCTGCCATTATGTGGTATTTATCCACACCATTTCTCCTCCCAAAATCCATAGAAAAAGTAGCAAAAGATACAACCCAACAGCAACACGAAACAACCCACAAAACAGTCCCATAAGTTCAGCAACTCAAAACTGATTTTTCAGTTTACTAAAACACGTTACGACTTGTCTTTTCTTTCAAATTGAACAACACAACCAACAGTATATAATTAAGCCTATTATACTTTAAAACATCCATGAATTCAACTTTAAAATAAGTTCACAACCAGCATACAATGACGCAACAACAAACAACATAATACTCTTTTGAAACTCGCCAGGTCTAGTCTTTACGATCGAGTACAACTCGTACAAGCATAAATAATGGAAGGAGAAGCATAACCTTACCTTGGAATGAGTATAACCCATGAAACCTAGTCTGTCTTCATAAAAAATTAGTCCCCCCAATGCAGCTATAGTAAGGAGAAAGAGAAACTAGCAAGCTGTCCGGGGTGTTTTGGCACTAGAATCACATCGTAACATCCGAAATAACCTAGGGTTTGTGTGCGAGGAGTTGCAGGGGTTCAATCTGGTTTTCATTACCTGAAATATGATTGAAATAAATGAGTTAATAAGCCTTTAAAATTCCCCTCTTGGCCGAATTTAGGAGCTTTTAATTAAGGCCTCTCTTTTTGGCAAGTAAGTGACGCACCTATTTGTCACTTACCAGTCTGCATAGTCGCGCAAAAATGCGAATATCTCTCTACTCCAATGTTGTATCAATAAACGTTTTAATTTTTTTAAAACTAGACTTGTAGATCTTCAATTTGGTAGATAGATCATCCTATAATTCTAAGTAAATTGGGAGAAATGCTCAGCTACATTTGACATAAGTTTCAGCATATTTATGAATGTAACTTGTGATGATCCTTGCTAACTTTTGTTCCACAACTCGCGTGACTTCAAAACGTAACACAAGAATATCATAAGACTAAAATAACTCATAACATAACCTCCTTATCAAATTTATAACCCTAATCTCACCCCCAAAATACATGTTATAACATTCACAACTTTTCGACTTTCGACGAAACTTATTTTCTTCAATTCTTTTAGCTTCTAAGCCTTCCAACCCTCTTGGTACTTGCAGTTCATGATCTTAAATATTTGTAACCTCCAAGTTAACATGATTAAATTACTTTATTTACTTTCAAATATGATCTCATCTCTAAGCTTACATCATTTGACTTACGACGTACTCTCACGTACAAAAATATGGGGCATAACAATTATTTTCTCCCCCTCTTAAACAAATATTCATCCGCAAACGAGTTTAGAATCATACAAGAAGTACCAAAAATATAAGGATATATGCTCAGCATATTATGCTCGTCCTTCCAAGTTGTCTCCTTAAGCGGTTGAGCTCCTTACAAACCCTTCACTGAAGCAATATCTTTCGACCGCAACTTCCGAACCTGCCTATCCAAAATGGCAATCGACACTTTCTGATAAGCCAGATTCTCATCTAGTTGCACTGTGTTGAAGTCTAAAACATATGACTGATCTTCATGACACTTCCGAAGCATAAAAATATGAAATAGTATATGAACCTACAAGACAGGTGGCAAAGCAAGCTTGTAAGCCACCTCACCCACTCTCTCCAAAACCTCAAATGGACCAGGATTCAACTTGCCCTTTCTCTTCAATCTCATCACGCCTTTCATAAGTGAAACTCTAAGAAGAACTTTCTCACCCACCATGAATGCCATATCATAAATCTTTCTATCAGCATAACTCTTCTGCCTAGACTGAGTTGTACGAAGCCTTTCCTGAATCCATTTCACCCTCTACAGAATATCACAAACGAAACTTGTTCCCAACAATATAGCCTTACCGGGATCAAATAAACCATTCGAAGAACGATATCACCTCCCATATAAGGCCTTACACAGAGCCACCTAGATACTAGATTGGTAGTTATTGTTGTATGAAAACTCTGGTAATGGAAGAAACTGATCCAACTAGCCTCCAAAATTAACAACATTGGATCTTAACATATCCTTCAATATCTGAATGGTCCGCTCGGACTACCCGTCCGTCTAAGCGTGAAATGTAGTACTCAACTCTGCCTACGTGCCCAACTCACGTTGAACAGCTCTCAAAAAATGTAAAGTGAACTGAGTGTCACAGTTCGAGATGATAGAACATGTACACCACGCACGCGAACAATCTCTCTAATATAGATCTGAGCCAACTTTTCTGAAGTGTAGGAAGTCATAACTGAAATGAAATGCGTTGATTTGGTAAATTGATCCACAATGACCCAAATGTTATCAAACTTGATCAAGGTCCGTGCCAACCGTACCACAAAGTCTATATTAATGCGCTCCCACTTCCACTCCAATATATTAATCTTCTGAAGAAAACCACCCAGTATCTAATGCTTATACTTGACCTGATGACAATTCAAACACCGTGCGACATACCCAACAATGTCCTTCTTAATATTTCTCCACCGAAAATGTTGTTTCAAATCACGGTATATCTTTCTAGCACCTGTATGAATAAAATACCACGAACTGTGAGCCTCCTCAACAATCAAATTTATCAAGTTATCTACATTAGGAACACAAATTTGAACATGCAGTCACAATACACCATCATTACCAATAGCCACCTCCTTAGCACCACCTCGCTGCACCGTTTCCATAAGGACAAGCAAATGGGGATCATCATACTGGTGAGTCTTAATGCGCTCAAACAGGTATGAATACGACAACACAAGAAAGAACTATGCTAGGCTCAAAAATATCCAATCTCACCATCATATTGGCCAATGACTAAACATCCATAAGCAAAGGCCTCTCCACAACTAAAATAAATTTTAAACTCCCCATACTCTCTGTCATTTTACTCAATGCATCTACTACCACATTCGCATTTACCAAATGATACCAAAAAGTGATATCATAATCATTTAACACTCCAACTACCTCTACCACCTAAATTCAAACACTTATGTTTGAACAAATGCTGAAGACTTTAGTGATCAATGTAAACCTCACAATACACGACATAGAAGTAATGTCTCTGAACCTTGAGCGTATGCACAATAGCCATATATCGGATAATTCTTCTCATGGGGATTCAATTGGAGCAATGCATAGGCAATCACTCTCCCGCCCTATATCACCATACAACCAAGAACAACATGCAAAGCATCAAAATAGACATTATATAACTCGATTCTTAAGGCAACACCAAAACTGGAGATGTAGTCAATGCAGTCTTGAGCTTCTGAAAGCTCTCCCTACACTTAACGGACCATATAAATTAATCTCCCTTCTGAGTTAACTTGGTCAATGGGGTTGCAATAGACGAGAAACCCTCCACAAAGAAGCGATAGTACCCATCCAAACCCAAGAAACTCCTAATCTCCATAGTAATAGAAAGTCTAAGCCAAACTTTAAACAACCTCAATCATTTTAAGATCCACCTTGATCCCATTACTAGACACCACATATCCCAAGAATGCCACAAAATCTAACAAAATTCACATTTAGAGAACTTGGAATACAACTTTTTCTCCCTAAGAATCTGAACACTATCCTCAAAATGTTGCTTGTGTCCCTCCGTACTAAAAGAATATACCAAGATATCATCAATGAACACAATGACAAAAGAATTCAAATAAGACTAGAACACATTGTTACATCAAATGCATAAAAGTTGTTGGGGCACTAGTCAAACCAAAAGGTATCACCAAAAACCCATTATGCCTATAATGAATCCTGAAAGACGTTTTATGAATGTTTGAAGCTCTAAACTTCAACTGATGATAACCTAATCTCAAGTCAATCCTTGAGAACACCCCAGCACCTGAAGTTGATCAAACAGGTCCTCAATGTGAGGCACTAGATACTTATTCTTGATGGTAACCTTGTTCAACTATTTGTAATCAATACACACTCTTATAGAACCATCTTTATTTTTTAAAAATAAGACCGGTGCACCCCAAGGTGAAACACTCGGCATGATGAAACCCCTATCCAACCTTAGCAACCCTAGCATAGCCAACTTCACGGTCTTAGCATGATAATCAAGAATAACATGATATGGAGATAACCAATCCATAACCAAGATCACCTCAAAGTCAATCCTATCATACAATAAGAAATCCTCCGTAGTCTCATAACCCCCAATGGTAATCACGCAAGAACGATTCACATGATCTACCATTATAGAATCACCAATAGGTGTAGACACATAATAGGGATATCAAGAGAACAAGGTAACTACCTTTGTCCTGGAGGGGAATCCGGGGTCAAATAATATTGAGGCATCCATGTGGCACATTAAAATAAACCTGCATAACGATTCGGCCGATTTTTTTGAGTATTTTAGCCCTGATCCTCTATTTATTTCCTTATATATGTTGTATTATGGTTATGTGACTTTCTGGGGTAGTTGGTTTTGGTTTCGGGTGTGTTTCAGAATGAAATGGAACACATAGTCCCTAAGTTGAAGGCTTAAGTTGAAAGAGTTTATCAGAGTTTGACTTTTGTGTAGACCACTTCGGAATGAGTTTTGACAGTTCCATAGCTCCTTATGGTGATTTTGCACTTAGGAGCGTGTCTAGATATTGATTTGGAGGTCCGTAGGTCGTTTCGACTTGAATTGGTGAAAGTTTGGAAGGTTGCGAAGTTTGACCGAGAGTTGACTTTATTGATATAGGGTTCATATTCCAATTCTGAAAGTGGGAATAGGCCTTTCATGTCATTTATGACTTTTGTGCAAAATTTGAGTTCGATCAGAGTTGTTTTGGTATGATTTGGCGTTATTTTCGGAAGTCAGATGTTCATAGTTTCCATGTGCTTTTGAATGAGGTTGTGATTCTTAGAATCGATATTGTATGATGTGATTTCAGGCCTCGAGATGGGGTTACAGGGGCCTCAGGTGTGAATCAGATTAAAATCGGATCATTTTTGGACTTTGTGTTTTGCTGAAGTGTTGTTGTTCTGTTGTAATTGCACATGCGGAAGGTTTGGCCGTAGGTGTTCCATAGTCATCACAGAAATAGAGGAGGTCACCCCAGGCCTGGGTTCGTAGGTGCAGATTCTTGGGCACAGATGCGCTTTGCAGGCACAAGATTCTCTTCGGCAGAAGCGAAATTTGGAAGGCCTTGTGTAGGACAGCTGGTGCGGTCTAGTCTCCGCAGAAGCGGGCTCGCAGGTGCGATCAATTTTCTACAAAGTGGAATTTCCTGAGAGTTTGTGGGAACCGCACTTGCGATAGATTTTTCCGTAGGTGCAGCATCGCAGGTGCGACTCTATGCCCGCAGAAGCAAAAATTGTTGCGCAGGAACGACTAGAGACGAGGGTTTTATCTCATTTTTATCTTTTGGACCTAGAAAGCTCGGTTTGTGGTGATGTTTTGAGGGATTTTCAAGGAAATCACCATGATAAGTGATTCTAACTCGGATTTGGCTATTATACATGGATCCATTGTTATTTTATTTATTTAATTAGTTAATTGAGTTGGAAAATTTTGGGAAAATTTGTGAAACTTATTAGACTAAATATTGGGGATTTGAAAGGCGTTTGGAAGTCAGATTTGAGTAATTCTTGTATGCTTGGAGTAGTTATCGAATGTGTGTTTGGATTTTGTAAGTTTGGTCAGGTTTTGATACGCGAGCCCCGGGTTGTCCATTGAGTTGACTTTTTATTTCTCTTTAAAGATTGCAACTTCATCGTTCAGAATAGCTTCCTATAGTTTGTATTTATAGTATGAAGCTGTTTTGGCTAGATTCGAGCCATTTGGAGTTGGATAATCACGGGAAAGGCTTAGTAATGGATTGAGTTAGCATGTTTTGAGGTAAGTGGCTTGCCTAACTTTGTGTGGGGAAAATTACCCCTAAGGATTGGTGTTGTTTTATGTTAATTGTGATACTGGAAGCCGTGTACGCAAGATGATGGGTGTGTAAACGGGCTAAACGTGGAAATTGATCGGTTTTAGCTCTGTAGATTCCTTCCATTCCTTTAATAGAGTTTCCATAATATGTTATATTCATCATCATTAGCCTATCTTCACATGATTTACTTGACTTCGCTAATACTTGTCTTATCTCTTACTTGCTAATTGTTTTTACATGTTTAGTTAAAGTTATTTCTCTCTCCATTTCTTATTCATTGTTTAGTTGTTGAGTTCCTTTACTTGAAGTTATTATTTCTTGGAATATTCTTGATGCTGAATTCGATGTTGAAGTTATAAAGGTCATGATTCATATTGAGGCAAAGTTTTAAAATTGTTGAGATACCATTCTTGTTGAGTTATTCACTTTAGGTTGCTATTGTTGAGGCTCTTGTGCATATTGTGGTTAAGTCATGGGATATTTATTGTGGAAACACTATTATTGTTGACTTCTTTGGCAAGCTATACTATTGGGAACTTGATTTGCGATTTTTGATACGTTGTGATATTGATACGCATGTGGTGGCATAAAGATTGGGGTTGAAATGCATGTGGTGAGATAAGTGGGCTTGATACGCATGTTTCTAGTAGGGGAACTACTTAAAGACACGGAATGTGATAAGCTAGGCTAAAATTTGGGTAGCTATTTCGGAAAAATAATTTTTAAAACTAAATGCAAGACTCATGCGGTGATATAAAAAAATATTGTGATTTGTTTTGTGATATGAGACTACGAGATAATACATCAATAGTGATTTTTGTTGATACTTTTCTATTACATTACTTGTGTTTGACGCTTTGTTTCCTTGGCATATTATTGATTATTTTCTTCTATGATGCTTTAATTTCTTTAGTTCAGTGTAGCTATTATTGGTATATTTCTTCATTGTTTCATTTTCAATGTTTATGATTATCACAATGTCATGTACCTGTTCAGTTTTCTTATTATTCCAGTAGGGTCTTAACCTGACCTCGTCACTACTCTACCGAGGTTAGGTTTGGATTTACTGGGTACCGCTATGGTGCACTCATGCTACGCTTCTGCACATCTTTTTGTGCAGATCCAAGTACCTTTTACCATCCTAGGCACTAGTGAGCCTGCCGGCGTACGCAGGCCTCGGAGTCACTTCATTTCTAGTTCTATTTCATTTTCCTAATTTAAAGATACTGTTGTATAGGGAGGTTGAGTACACTGTTGTATAGCTTGTGACTTAGTATCACCAGATTTTGGGAGTCTTGTTCTGTTGAGTCGCGGGGCTCTTTTATGATAGTTGTTGAGTAATTTTAAAGTTTATATCATTGTCTCAGTTAAATTCTGCATGTATGTTAGGCTTACCTAGTCTTAGAGACTAGGTGTCATCACGACATCCTACGATGAAAATTGGGGTCGTGACAAACTATGTTCACAAGATATTATGAAATTACCTCTGGCCTAGCGGGTAACGCATAACAACATGTCTGTCCCCACCAGACTGACCCTCCCCCCCTCCCTTCAGGACGGCCTCAAATAAACTAAGCTCTACCCCTAGATGGTTGTGCTGGTGGTGTAGCTAATGGCGCTAGAACCATGGACTGGGTGCCCTTAGATTTACAAGGGTATATATACCTTAAATACATAATCAAATATCTATATAAGTTTAGCGATTTAACATATAAAACTAAACATGATATTGGCGAAAATCACCTTAAATTGTTTAAATAGAAATTTTGGACAGTACCACTATCTTGTGTTGTGGCTCCGTTTTGAAGATTTAAACGGACAAACTATATTGTATAGTCGACATGAAAGTCGTAGACATATGTCTTAGAGACTCAAAAAATCTTGAATCACCCAAATATAAGTTTCTTACAAAAAGGTATGATAAAAATACTAACAGTAGTACAGGGAGAGTTTGTAAAATAGAAAATCTGGGCCGCACATGCCATGTACTTTATTATCCCTTTTCGGTAAATACAAGCAAATTTAGGTTTTGGTACCTGAATAAGAGTTATAGAGATATAAAATATCTTTAAAAGAAAGCTTGGATCACTTAAATTGGAGCTCTATACAAGATGATATGAAGAAAACACTAATAGTTGTCTAGTATAAAAACGGGTTTAGTAACTTTACTACAAAAGAGAGGAGCAACCCGAGCTTCATCAAGAACTAGTTTGGCTAGTTGGTTTAGTGAAAATTTCTGATGGTTATAATGTAGTGTTCATGTGAAAATAAGGATAGAGGGTAGGGGTTTTCTTTGGCAGGTAGGAATGAAATATGAGAGGAGGTCCTTTAGGATATCTTACAAGGATGATAGTATATCTCACATTGGATAAGAATGAACAAAAGGTGGTTGCGTAAACCTTTTTTCTTTGGATAAATACAGAAAAGGTGGGATCCCAAAACCTTAAATATCTAATGTATTTCATAATAATTTATCAAAATTATATTAAGTGTTACCCATAGCAACACCATGAAACTTCTTTGTCAATGTTAATACACCCTAAAGTAAGTAATTTTCATATTTGTCAAATTCACGTTTAGAAAGTGCGAAGTAAAATCTATCCTCATTATAAAGATGCTCAATCGAGAATGCAAATATTAGTTAAAACTTTGGGGTGTTACACGACCCTCCTATCGTGAACGCGAAGAATAGACACCCCTTCCCCGCACACCAAAATACACTCCGTGATTGTGACGAAGGGCCTGACACCAACAAATATCTGCAACTCAAGAAGTGCTCTGGGCGGTTCGAAACTCATCCGAGCTTCCTAGGACCCCGTTCACTCATGCCAACAAGTTCATTAATACTATTCACATCAATGAATCGATGATCAAAACAGGAGTTTAACGTCTCTTAAGTTCAAGAACTTCGAAACTTTAAACCAACCATCGGATTTAAGACTAACCAATCAATTACTTCCAAACTTTGCACACAAGTTCCAAATAAAAAATGAAATTATTTAAAGTTTCATTACAACAATCTGAATCTGATTTCATTGAAGTCAACTCCCGATAAAATTTAGAACTCTAAGCTTTTAAATTGCCAACTTTCGCAAATAGAGCCAAAATATGCTAGGAACATCCAAATTCAAATTCGAACAAACGCTTAAGTCTAAATTCACTATACGAACCTATTAGAACCATCAAAATATCAATATGAGGTCATCTACTCAAAAGATAAACTTTGATCAACTCTTACAACTTAAGCTTCCAAAAATAAAGCTAAGTGCTCCATTCACTCCCAAACCTTTTCGAAACCAACTGAATCATCCCTGCAAATAGGCAAACATCAAATATACATATGGGGAATATAAAATAAGGAAATATAACACAAATACACAAAATGATTGGCTAGGTCGTTACAAGGCATTACTTTTAGTGCTTATCAAAAAGGTCCACGTGCATCTGCTGAAATCATCTACCACAGTTAAGAAGTGTATGTGTCCCCGGTGAATGACTGTTATGCAGGGATCCCAACTGACTTTGTCTATTAATTCAATATTGTTGTAGTAGAGATAGAACTTGAAGGAAAGGTCAGCTAAGTCTGCCTGGCAAGTGAGCATATTTGACAAAAATAAGAAGATTATTTAGAAGATATTAGAGGTAGAGATTTACTATACTATTTTTCATAATTGTGTAAGGTTTATACCCCATTCTCACATGCCATAAGGAGTCTTTATATTCTGTCTGAACAGATGAACAATATAAATCCAAAACTGAATTCTTCTCATTAATAGATATGGTATTCATAAATAAGTGTAGAATGTAGAGTCCATCTGTAGCATTACCAAGATCCACTGCCTCTTCATTGAATGGACATGCAACAACGAGTTTGAGGATGAGAAAACAAGAATACAGCTGAGCTACTTACACGGCTTATGAACAAAAATGAGGTTGTACGTAAAGCCAGGAACATAGAACACATTTTCAATGACAACATCGGGAAGAATGCACATACTTCCAAATTGACTCACTTTTTTGAGAAACTTAAAGTTATACTGATTGTAACTCATGTATCTGAAGCACCTGAGTTAGTGATCCATGGATCTGAACTTACAGATAAAAAATATGATATAGGAGTAGAGGTTGAAAGATTTATACCACCACAATTATCATTCACATTGACATCAGGAGAAGGGGTTGCTTGGTTGTTGTGTACGGTAAAAATCAGGTATGCCCGATTTCATGGGGCTCGAAGAGTCATTTCGAGTCCGATTTCAGCAAACCCAGTGAACCAAGTTCGAGCCTGACAATGGAGTATGAGGCTCGAAGATCGAAGTGCACGACGAGTATCTCGGCCGGATATGACCTACCCCGAGATAATGATGTTATGGGTTTGTAACAGAATGAGGGAGATTCCCGCAATGGCACAAAGATCAAGGCGAGAATTCTGGAATGGATTTGTACGAATTCGTACTAGGCGGTTAGACGGTTGTACAATTAGATTCCTTACTAGAAATGGAAATGTGCCTTATTTAGGACTCCCCTATTATATAAAGGGGAGCCCATTCACTTGTAAACATCATCAATCATTGGAAAAGAATATACAATATTACTTTCTTGCTCATCACTCATCAGAATTGTCTCTTAGCTTTATTGCTCTTATTCTATTGTTCTTATTAACGTACCTCGAGACCATCATAGCTCGAGGACAAGGATTGCTCACACTCCGGTTTAATCTAGTTTATTCTTTAATTTACACGTTTGTTTTCTTTATTATCAGATAGTATTGGACTAATCACGTATCTTTAAGACCTCAATACAAATGTAATCGTTACTCAGATTTTAGGGTAAACAGTTTGGCGCCCACCGTGGGGCCTAAAGATAATAGTGATTATTTCAGTGCTGATTTTGATAACACACGCTATTTTCACACTTGTTCTTGTCAAAGATTCTTTGTTTTCAGGTTAAAACATGTCAAACTCACAAAACGCTCTCGTACACGGCAATGACGGTCTCAGATTTCATGGGGAAAACGATAATATAGTTTTTCTAGGAACCTGTGTACCACCGCTTACCCCGGGGAAATACCGATTGCAGAACCAGTCGATGTTAGTTCACACATTTCTTTGAATGCGGACTTGGGCGCAGACCTCGGAGGAAGTATATGCGGGGAAGTCCGACCGGGTGGTCAAGGAACACAGGGTGTAGGAGATGGGGGAGTTATCCTCCAAGTAATCTTCGAGATGCTACAAGCTCAGCAGGTTGCTATCGCTCAGCTACAAAGTCAACATAAAACTCCGAGTGTGGTCGAACCAGAAATCACTCGCCGTACTGAGCCGGTGCCAGAAAGGTAGAATGGTAGCGGATCGGTGACCGACCCTACAATCATGAAAATGCTCGAAGAACTCACCAAAAGAATAGAATCGGGAGAGAAGAAGATCGAAGATAATGACAGAAAAGTGGATACATACAACTCTCGAGCCGATCAAATACTAGGGGCACCCCAGATCTTATAGGGTTTGAATTCAAAAAAGTTCATGAAGAAGCCTTTTCCTCAGAGCGCGGCCCCGAAGCCTATTCCAAAGAAGTTCCGTATGCCGGATATACCGAAATAAAATGGAACTACCGATCCTAATGAACATATCACTACGTACACGTGCGGTATAAAGTGAAATGACTTAGAGGACGATGAGATCGAGTCCGTATTGTTGAAAAAATTTGGGGAAATTCTATCAAAGGGAGCAATTATTTGGTATCACAACTTGCCACCAAACTCCATCGATTCATTTGCCATGTTAGCTGATTCTTTTTTGAAGGCGCATGCCGGGGACATAAAAGTTGCAACGAGGAAATCAGATGTTTTCAAGATAAGGCAAAGAGACAACGAGATACTGAGGGAGTTCGTGTTCTGATTCCAAATGGAGAGAATGGAGTTACCAACAGTTATAGATGATTGGTTCGTTTAGTCTTTCACACAAGGGTTGAATGGCCGAAGTTCGGTAGCATCACGCTAGTTGAAGCAAAATCTAATTGAATATCCTGATGTTACATAGGAAGACGTACATAATCGTTATCAATCAAAGATCAGGGTCAAGGATAACCAGTTGGGAGCCCCCTTGGGGTCAGTTCACCCGAATAGATTGGCAGTAAAAGCCTTGAGGGATACCAACAGAGAACCAAGGTCAAACTGAGAATGGTACCAGCCATATGTCGCAGATCGAAGAAACAACAGCTCGGGACGCAATCCTCCCTGAAATGATCGAAGAAATGATCAAGGGAAAAATCCTCGGGGACTCATGAGTAAGAATGGATTTGACAAGTACATGATCCCGCAGAAGCACCTCGATTATCGGAGTACAACTTCATCATCGATGCCTCGGGTATCGTTTTGGCCATTAGATGGATTAAAGACACCAGGTGGCCCAGACCTATACAAACTGACCCTTCTCAGAGAAATCCTAACTTGAAGTGAAAATACCATGGCACAGATGACCACAGGACCGAAGACTGCAGACAGTTGAGAGAGGAAGTAGCTCGATTATTTAACGAAGGCCACCTTCGAGAATTCCTCAGTGACAGAGCCAAAAATCACTTCATAGAAAGAGACGCCAATAGAAAGAACGAAAAATAAGAGCCTCATCATGTTATCCATATGATCGTTGGTGGGGTCGACATACCACAAGGACCTGTCTTCAAACGCACCAAAGTGTCAATCACAAGGGAGAAATGGACCCGATACTACAGCCCGAAGGCACCCTTACATTCAACGACGAGGATACAGAAGGCCTCTCTCAGCCACACAACGACGCCTTGTTAATTTCTATTTTGCTAAACAAAATTCAAGTTAAGCGTGTTCTTGTGGATCCAGGTAGCTCGGCAAACATAATCAGGTCGAGGGTCGTAGAGCAGCTCGGACTGCTAGATCAAATTATACTTGCATCTCGAGTCCTAAACGTCTTCAACATGGCTAATGAAATAACAAGGGGAGAGCTAATCTTACCAATGAACGTGGACGGGACCATCTAGGACAAAAAGTTTTATGTCATCGAAGGTGGCATGAGGTACAATGATCTGCTCGGAAGGCCATGGATCCATAACATGAGGGCGGTACTGTCGACCCTTCACCAAATGATGAAGTTTCCAATAATAGATGGTGTGAAAACGGTTTACGGGGAACAGTACACAGCAAAGGAAATGTTTGCATTTCATGAGTTTATGCCGACGCCAGCACCTTCGACCTCAGAAAAATCGAACATCAAAGACAAGCATATGGCTAAATGGAAATCATAATCTCCAGCCTTGATCGAGTCAGAGGAACAGGTAATAGAGGGAGAAGAAGAGGATTTCCTTACCCCTCGATCTTTTGTCGTTCCCGAGGAATCAAATTCAACCAAGTCAACGGTAGAGGAGCTGGAACAGGTGATATTGATCGAGCATTTGCCCGAACGGGAAGTAGACCTGGGAACGGGATTAACCCCCGAACTCAGGAAAAAACTCATTCAATTCCTTATCAATAACATTGATTGTTTTGCTTGTTCCCATTTAGACATGACAGGGATCCCACCGGAGATAACAACACATCGGCTAAGTTTCGACCCCAGGTTTAAACCAGTGAAGCAAAATAGAAGGCCCCAGTCCGAGGTAAAGCATGCATTCATAAAGGACGAGGTAACTAAACTTATCAAAATAGGATCCATTAGGGAATTAAAATACCCCGAATGGTTAGCCAATGTGGTCGTAGTCCCTAAACGGAAACAAACTTAGAATGTGCGTAGATTACAAGGATTTGAACAAGGCATGCCCTAAAGACTCTTTTCCACTACCTAACATCGATTGTATGATCGACGCCATGGCCGGCCACGAGATCCTTACCTTTCTCGATATCTATTCCGGGTACAATCAAATTTAAATGAACCCGGAGGACCAGGAAAAGACCTCATTTGTCACCAAGTATGGAACATATTGTTACAATGTAATGCCCTTCGGGCTAAAAAATGCAGTAGCTACATACCAACACCTAGTTAATAAAATGTTCGAGCAACAGATAGGTAAATAAATGTAAGTTTACATTGAAGACATGTTAGTTAAGTCCCTGCGCACAGAGGACCATTTGAATCATTTGCAGGCAACATTCGAGATTTTGAAAAAATACAACATGAAACTCAACCCCGAGAAATGTGTTTTCGGAGTCTGCTCGGGCAAGTTCCTAGGTTTCATGGTGTCAAATAAGGGGGTTCGAGATAAACCCCGACAAAATTAAAGCCATCAAAGACATCACTGTCGTGGACAGCGTAAAATTTGTACAATGGCTAACCGGACGGATAGCTTCTTTTGGGCCGATTCATCTCGAGGTTGTCAGATCGGAGTCACAAGTTCTTCTCCTTACTCAAAAAGAAAAATGATTTCACGTGGAACTCAGAATGCCAACAAGCGTTAGAGGAATTAAAGAGATACTTATCGAGCCCCTCTTTGCTCCACACCCCGAAGGTGGATGAGAAGCTATAGTTATATTTGGCCGTGTCTGAAGTTGCGGTAAGTGGCGTACTAGTTCGAGAAGAGTAAGGTACGCAATTTCCTATTTATTGTGTAAGTCGAACCTTAGGAGATGCTGAAACTAGGTATCCACACTTAGAGAAGTTATCACTTGCATTAATAAGCGCATCTAGAAAATTGAAGCCATATTTCCAATGTCACCTCATATGTGTGTTAACTGCTTATCCACTCCAAAATGTTATGCACAATCCTGAGTGTTCGGACCGATTGGCCAAATGTTCCATCGAACTTGGTGGGTACGATATCGAATATCAACCCCAAACAGCTATCAAGTCTCAAATTTTAGCAGACTTCATGGCTGATTTTACGCCAACCCTCGTACCCGAAGTGGAAAAGGAACTTCTGCTAAAGTCGAGTACATTATTGGGGGTATGGACTCTCTTCACAGACGGTGCCTCGAATGTGAAAGGGTCCGGGATTAGCATCGTGTTGAAGCCACCATGGGTAACACTATCAGACAATCCATTAAAACTTCATGGTTGACTAATAATGAGACCGAATACGAGGCCATGATTGCAGGTCTCGAATTAGCTAAAATCCTGGGAGTGGAGGTCATCAGGCCAAGTGTGATTCTCCGTTGGTGGTGAACCAAGTGAACAAAAGCTTCGAAGTTCAGGAAGATAGAATGCAAAGGTATTTGAACAAGTTACAGGTGACACTGCAACACTTCAAGTAATGGACCCTAGATCATGTGCCTGGATAACAAAACAACGAGGTCGACGCACTTGCAAACTTGGGGTCGTCAGTCGAAGAAGATTACATTATCTCGGGGACTGTTGTCCAGTTATCGAGATCTGTGGTCGAGGAAATTCATGCCGAGATAAATTCTACGAGTTTGACTTGGGATTGGAGGAATAAATGTGTTGAATATTTGAAGCACGAAAAGCTCCCTTCGGACCCTAAAGAGTCGAGAGCCCTACGAACTAAAGCAGCCCGATTCACATTGGATGAAGTTGGAACGTTATACATGAGGACTTTTGATAGACCATTGGCGGTATGCTTAGGACAGGGGGACACCATTTATGTTCTACAGGAAATCCACGACGTTACTTGTGGGAACCACTCCAGCGCTGAATCTTTGACTCACAAAATTATTAGAGCAGAGTACTAATGGGTTAGCATGGAAAAAGACACTAAGAAGTTTGTTCGAAAATGCGATAAATGCCAAAGGTTCGCACCAATGATCCATCATCCCGGAGAACAACTCCATTCAATCCTATCCCCATGGCCATTCATGAAATGGGGGATGAACATCATTGGCCCTCTGCCAACGACACCAAGTAAAGCTAAATTCATTTTTTTATGACTGGCTACTTTTTAAAATGGGTGGAAGCACATGCCTTTGAGAAGATAAGAGAAAAAGAGGTCATAGACTTCATAAGGATCACATCGTGTGTCGATTCGGGATACCAGCTGAAATCGTATGCGACAACGGGAAGCAATCCGTCGGCAGCAAGGTAACAAAGTTCCTCGAAGAACACAAAATAAAAAGGATCTTAGCGACACCATATCACCCAAGCACAAATGGACAGGCTGAATCCACGAACAAGACTAATATCCAAAATTTGAAGAAAAAGTTGAGTGACGCTAAGGGAAAATCAAGCGAGATTCTGCCCGAGGTCCTTCGAAAATACCGAACGACATCAAAATCCAGCATGGAGGAAACTCCGTTCTCCTTTGTATATGGCTCCGAGGCCTTAATCCCAGTAGAGGTCGGAGAACCTAGCACCAGGCTTCGGCATGCAACGGAGGAATCAAATCACGAGGCTATGAACACTAGCCTCGAGCTATTGGATGAAAAAAGAGAAGCAACACTTGTTCGGATGGCCTTACAGAAGAAAAGAATTGAGAGATATTATAACAGAAGGGCCAACCTTCGCCACTTCGAAATCGGGGACTTAGTTCTAAGGAAACTCACCCTAAATACTCGAGACCCAAACGAAGCGAAACTAGGCCCGATGGAAGGAAAACAATTGCCAAGCCATTGGAATGTTTCATTTCTCAAACGATATTATTGCTAAGGTATGACTTTCTCCTTTTTGTATTCAAGACTAACTCATTGCAGATGTTCGATCGAAGACGTCGAAGGCATTGTTTAACACGAAGACCTTAGGTTTTAAAGCACGCATTGCACTCTTTTTTGCTTAGATCGGGGTTTATCCCAAATGGGTTTTTCCGGTGAGGTTTTTAACAAGGCAACAACTATGTGCTACCTAAGGAGAATTCAACAGTATCCAAGGCTTCTTTTAAATCAACCTCGAATACTGGGGAGCATCACCCTCGGAGGCTATATTTTTGAGAAAAATACTTCACGCCAAAGAGGGACTCGATAGGAAAACTTTGTAATGGGCCAAACGGTCAAAGGAATCGTGTCCATATAGAATAGATAATCCCAGGTGCAAAAGATGTACGCATGAATGAATTATCCAAAGAAACATTCTTTCTATATTAAACACTTTGTGTCTCGAAAGAAATTTGCAACTACACGAGCTCCATACTTGTCATTCTTTGTGAAAAACATCTCAAGAACCAAAACACAAATACACCTCGACTACTCGGGGACTGTCATCCACAGTCAGCACATTCGAGTTTTCTAAACTCAAATTTGTAAGACCTCAAAGAGGCATCCTTCGACGTAAAGGCCAAGGCCATCACACTCGGGGACTAACATTTCGAATAAGTTTGAAATGCTATCGAGAAACAAGTCCAAGAGACATGCCCGAAGGCTACATCCATATTAAAGACTACGGTCATACAAAAAGGCCACGGCCGAAATAATATGGCTCAAAGACTTCTGGCTTCCGCCGTAAACTAAAGGCCTTCAAATACTTTGAAAAACCGGTTAAGTAAAGGCTACCCTCGGCAAAATAATCAAAGGGATTCGATAAAATCGGCCCCCAACAAACCTCAAGAGGTATCAAATTATTTACATACAATCTTGTGCTAAGGCATTAAAAACAAAAGGGTTCCGATCGATTAAACCCTCAAAAAATCCAATGGGAAAAGATGCATGCCAAGGCATAAACATAAAAAATATTTTACTAAGTATTTTAAGACGAAACGGGGAAGTAATAGCCATCTCTCAGAGGCCATAATCTCCAAACCTAAAAGAGCCTAAGGGCCGATACACTTAGGGTTCAAGACCTTGTTCTCACCCCATTCGAACCCAAGGGTTCGATTATCCCGAACCCGAATAAATATTGTGATTATGGCTCGAAGACTTACCAACACAATGGGTCTATGACTCAAAGGTTTGAACCTTATTCGAGCTCCACCATGATAACTTCAAAGAAAACCGTCCGAGACAGAATCTCGAATACACCATTCAAAGAATGAAATTATTGCGAAAAGTTTAAGGCAAAGAAATATTAAGAAGGAATTCAAGGAAGTTTCTTCTTTTATATATTCAAAAAATAGATATGTACAACAATCGACAAAAGGCTTGGCATAAAAGAAAATACAAAAAGAAAAAATTCCTATCTATGCCCTGGGACCGGTCTCCCCTTTGGGAGCAGTTTCCTCACCGGGAGCAGCATCTTCTTCGGGTTGGTACTTCGTTATCAGACCCAGCTTGGTTGCCTTCACCATCATCTTCATCATCAGAGGAGACAAGGAATCTGGCATCGGCCTCCATCGCCCTTGGTGGAGCTATCTCTTCAGTACGGTCGAAGCCTCTGGCATGAATCTCTTCAAGGGTCTCCCTTCGAGATTAGCACCTGACCAAGTCATTGCTCCACTTATCAGCTCCGATTGAGCATCCTCGATGTCCCTTAGGTACACGACAACTGTTTTATCAGCCGTGACCTGCGTCTTCTCGGCCTCAGCCCTGGCTTCAGCGGCCTCGGCCTCAGCCTTGGCAAGATTGACTTTGAGTTCAGCAATCCTCTCGGCCTAGGACGAACTGCTCTTTTTGACACTCCTGAGTTGAGTCTCAACCGATGGCAGTTTGGGAGTGCAGCTTCCTTCACTGTAGCAAGGCGGTCCATATTTTCCCTCCACTGGTTGCACTCAGCGTTAACCCGATCAACCTTGCCTTGAAGCTTCCCCATCATTTCCACCTTTCGCTATAATGGATATATCGAAGGGTTAACTTCCACAATTGGGTCAAGGATACCATACTCTTTCAATACGACTGTTACCTGCTTGTTTAGCTCGGCCTCATACTCGCGAGCCTTGGCCAACTCTGCCCGAAGGTCTTTGAGCTCCTCCTCATTTTGACTGCAAAGGAGCCTCAGGGCCTTCCCTTCACCCAAGGACTTCTTCATCTTGGCCTCACATTGGCTCAGGTCAGCCTTAACCTTGGAAAAATCCTATGCAGAAAAAAGAGTTATCGGTAAATGTAAGGCGAGAAAAAGAAAACTTCAACGTTAAGAATTAGTGATTACCTTAGAGAAGAGACATTGGTCCTCTTCGAAGATGGTAGACGCATCATTGAGGTCGGCATCATCGACCCTAGTAGAACAATCCCGGAAAGGATCGTCCTCACTGGGGACTCCGCCTAAGTCAGGCATTCTCAAGGCCCGAGCTTCCTTATGGCGTCCTCGGAGTAAGCCGGTAACGACAGAGAGTGGCCATTATCATGGCCCTGGTCAGGTCACCCGAGGCGTTCTGTTCGGTCATGGGGACCTCAGAATCTATCTTCTTTGGTGTGCTCATCGAAGGCCGAGGAACAGCCATAACCTCAGGTGATTCAGGAGCTTTGTCCTCATCGTTCTTCGAGGTTTCCTCACCTCGAGGCAGGATCTCTGGCTCGAAGGGCTTGGCAGCCTCGATTGGCTTTCTGTTTCAAGTCACCAGCGCCAAATCCTCGCCCTCATCTTATTCGTCATCCATGAACTGGTGGACTTAGTCTATATCCATAGGAATGACATTATTCCTACGTCTCTGAACAGGGCCCGCTTTATTTTTGTGGTCTTCGGGATTCGAAGCCCTTTTTCTCTTATTATCTTTCTTTAATTTTAGACTCGGGGACTCGATCTTTTCCCCTGGAGGGGCCGAAAATCTCCAATGCCTGCATAGATAAAAACTAAGTATGAGAAAAGAAATGTCTCTGATAAAGAAAAAAGGCACCAGGAATTTACCATGACGTTTGGCTTTCCATTTGCCCTTCGCCAAGTCATATCATTTGCGTTTGTCATACGAGGAGGTTGAGGATAGTTTCCAGAACTATTATTCAGGGTCGGGGATTGCATGAGGCATCCAAGCGACCGCTGTAAATAAAGGTAAGGGCGACATGCAAAGAATAATCAAAATACGATAATTTTTTGGGGAATTGTTACACCCCATGTTTTTTGTATGTGAGAGTAAATCGTAAGCTAATTGATGTAATATGAGAAATAAGATTATATTTGGAATCATATAAATTAAATTAATCATGTTACTTTGGAGGTTACAAATATTTAAGATCATGACTAACGAGTACCAAGAGGGGTGGAAATCTTAGAAGCTAAACCAATTGAAGAAAATAAGTTTCGTTGAAAGTCGACGAGTTTGGAATGATATAACATGTACTTTAGGGTGAGACTATGCTTAATTACATTATAAGGAGATTATTCTATGAGTTATTTTTGTTGTATGATAGTCGTGCGCTACATTTTGAAGTCAAGTAAGTTGTGGAACAAGCAAAGGTCTTCACAAGTTACATTCGTAATGTGCTGAATATTAGGTTAAATGTAACTGCTATTTCCTCCCAATATACTTGGAATTATTGGATTATCCTCCAAACAAATTGAATATCTATGAGTCTAGTTTCCAACTCATAAAACCGTTCGTCTATACGACGTCGGAGTAGAGAGATATTGCGTTTTAGCGAGACTGCGCCAAGCAGCTCTCTATGGGACCCACATAGGCGGTTTAGATATGTTGATATATATAAGATGCCTCAACCCCAGTTTTAACTAGTTTATTTTCAGTATCTTTAGACCCTATAAACTTTAAAGCACTCTCTCAAGGTTCTCTCATGATCCAAGACGCAAACAAATGGCAAACAACACAAAGCAAGTGTCGGGAATCCCGTCGTGCTAGTAAGTTTCTTGTTCTTCTTGTTGTTGCTGATTTTTGGGTGGTTACAGATCATTTGGGGGGTTCTTTTAAGTGGTTTATGTTCTGTAAAATAATACCCTCTTTATTTTCAACCCTAGGTTATTTCAAGTCTTTCAAATGGATTACACCATATTTCAACATCAAAGGTTAGTTCTAGTTAATAATAACACGTCTTTGAGGTTGTGTTATCATTGAGGATGTTATGCTCTGTGTTTTTCTGAAATTTAAATATTTTGATACTG
This sequence comes from Nicotiana knightiana, assembly GCA_005239525.1. Lineage (NCBI taxonomy): Eukaryota > Viridiplantae > Streptophyta > Magnoliopsida > Solanales > Solanaceae > Nicotiana > Nicotiana knightiana. The sequence goes on along the minus strand of ML385901.1, from coordinate 4,243 downwards.
GTTAAGATGATTATAACAGCCTACTAATTGTGCATAATCTTGATTGTATGTTGGTTAAGTTGTTAGGATAATAAACTACAAGATAATACTTGGATTAGCTTAAGTCGCTTCTATGGTGTTGTATTGCCTTTGAGGGTTGTTGTAAGCTAAATATAACTTGGATTTAAACTTGAAGCTACTATAGAAGGTATGTGTATTGTGTTCTTGCAGGTTCTTAAGGTTATCTTGAAGTTGATTAAGTTAAATGGTTGGACTAGACATGAACTAGTGAATTAAGTTGCTGAAGAAAGTTGGAGTTGTGGATTTTTTCCTTTGTTATAAATATATGGTGTAAGGATAGAATCATTGATAAATTAATTCATTATCATATTAATGATATTTGTAAGTTAATGTAAGAATTCTATAAGGGGTGATATGGTTTATACGGATTTCAATCGAGCTTGCCGCTCAAAATTATTGTTGAACTAATCGAAGAGCTTATTGTGAATTATATTGTTGTTGTTTGGGCTGTTTGGTGACATTTTGTAACATATGGGATGTAGTAAAAATAGGGGAGGTGCTGTCCGTTTTCTTGTAGAATATTGGTTTCAAAATATTAGAGTTACAATGATTGTATGATGACGACGAAGTCGGGTTACTCATTGTAGACGTAAGAAGATCATATTGAGCTTTGTTGACGATTGGAGAGAAGATTGCAAAGGAATGTTATGGCACTTCCTTCTTACTTTTGGCATGATATAAAGTGAAACGAATGTAAACAATACGCTATTTCACAATGAATCTACTCCTAGCAACTAAGGTTGTGCATGTTGTTCTTTCCTTACAAAGTTATTCTAAGAAAGTATGTATGATCCTTGAGTCCTAGTGAAGTTCATATTGATGATATGATGTCCATATTATTAATCGAAGCTACAACTACCTTACATCACTCCGAAAGGTTTAGAGCATTATTCCATGAGTCCAGCATGCATTATATATAGTATCTAGTTTACTCTACCGAGCCGCGCTATAGTCGGTCGGGTACGGCACCTATTGTGTAACCACTTATCAGTTCGGTTTACCGAGCTCTACGTGGCCGGGTACGATTCTACCAAGCCTTATGATGTACAGGTATGTTTTTACCGAGTCCTCTTTGAGGTCGGGTACGATATGATGATGATGATGATGCCCACAGAGGCGAATGTTTTTAAAATATTATGTATATATATGTATCATGCATTTCATGTCACTATCTCTTAGAGGCACTCAGATGCTACAAGTTGTATCTCATATATCTCTCTTTCCATTATTGTTCTTATTTATGTTTTTCTGCCTTACATACTCAGTACTTTATTCGTATTGACGTCCCTTTTTCCTCGTGACGCTGTTTTTCATGCCCGCAGGTTCCGATAGACAGGTTGACAGTCCTCCTAGTAGGTTATCAGCTCAACGGAAGGTGCTGCTGCACTACACTTGCTCCGGAGTTGCCTATTTGGTCAGTATAATTAGGACATGTATTGACTGGTATGGCGGGGCCCTATCCCGACCTATATGACATTTATGTAGTCTTAGAGGCTTGTAGACAGATGTCAAGTATATGGATACTTGTATGGCCTTGTCGGCCTATGTTTTGAGTTTACAAATGATCCTGTCAGCCTTATTGACCTATATGTCACATGTATAAGTTTCTATATAATGTTGGGTCATCATATGTCTAGTATGCACTTATATTTTATTCTGGTTATCTCATGACGATCCTTTTGCCCAGTTACCCATGATAGTATTATAAGAAATATATGTTATGTTGGTACTTTGTTGAGTAAGGTACCGGGTGCCCCTCGCGGCCCATAGGTTGGGTCATGGTAGAAGTGGTATCAGAGTGGTTTTGTCCTAGAGAGTCTACAAGCCGTGTCTAGTAGAGTCTTGTTTATGGGTGTGTTGTGCACCACGGCTATAATCAGGAGGCTACAGGGCATTTAGGACGGTCACACTTTTTTCTTACTCTAGATCGTGTGGTAGACTCAGTTGTAATAATTCAAACTCCTAAATTCTACTTTATTCGTAATACAATGATACCTCATCCAAAAAGACAGTTGGTAAGATATTGAATGTGGTTGTGGAAGAGTTGAACAGATGAACTCGATTTTGCATCATGCTTATGATGAATAAATGTGAGGTCTTCAGCATATTATGTGTATACTAAGACGTGTAAGCTTCTTGATAAGGAGCCCTAAGGAATGTATATTTATCCATCCATATGGTAAAAAAAAGGAAGAGAGAATGTTAGGCGTCCCAAAGAACTAGTGAGATGAAGCAGGAGGAGCTAAAAGTTAAAGAACGTTTTGTTGAAGTATTCAGAATAAGGTGATAGACAGAAATATTAGCAGGAGAATAAGAAGAGAGTAAATGAAACATTATGAGTAAGATGTAATAAATGGGTGATAACGGTAAATCAAAATATGATAGGATGACAGAGTCTATAGTCAAGTGAAGGAAAAGACAAAAGAAGACATGCCTTGAGACAGTAAAAGTATAAGCCCTAAAGTCATATCCTCATTTATTCGAGAAATCACTTGTTAGTCCAATGTGATTACCAGAAGGAAAATTTAGACCCTCGAATAATAGAAATTAGTATGGGATAGTAAAAAAAATCTAACATGAACTAGAGATCGAAGGAATTGATAATAGTCGGCATCGTTTCAGAGATCGTGTTTCGACAATATTAAAATGAACAATAGAAGAATAACCTTTAAAGGTTATTCACGAAGAAGCTTCCCTAAAGCAAGCACTATGAGAAGATTTTAGCTTAAGGGACTAAATGTGCCAGTTACACCAGGCGTCACCCTTATGCGTAAGAAATTCAAATATCCTTGGTGTAGAAGGGCTACTGGAAAGCGAGTAATATGTTAGTGAAGATGTGAAAAATAAAATTCCAAAGATGAAGAGGTAACTATAGAATGGTAAAGGAAGAATGCGGTAAAAAGGTGAAAGGAATGAGACTGCATTTATTCAGATCCTACAGATATAATATGACTCCAGAACATTATGCAAGCATGACTCCGGGGAGAATCAATAAGGGTTTCGCACTCGATGATATTTATAAATAAGTGAGAATGAACACTTGATACATAAGGATCCCGTATGAGAGGTAAGTTAATACAGGACATAACCCAAGAGGTGTTACATAAAATACAGATATGAGAGTGGACCAACGGGTAGCCTGTAGTTGATTTAGAAAGAGCCTAGTTATGGCTAGATAGGAGGATACAAACAAATCAGTAGATCATGCAAGATAAACATAGTGAAACCCAAAAAAGGAAATTCAATCTCTCAAATACGATATCGTAATCCTCGAAAAATATTTCGGCATTTTCGCCAGACAGTCTTTGCCAATAGTACCATAGGAGTTGGGGGTAGTAGAAGGTACAACATAAGTGTTACAGAAATAAAAGAGAGTGCCACTAAGGAGATAACTAAAATTTCAATTCAGAAGCAACCCTACGAGCACAAGGGCGTGAAGGTAAGTAACTAAAGATAATTATAGGCGAGTAAGAACATCAGAAATACCGTGGGGTATACAATGTAATAAGCTTGCAGCTTTACAAGAGTCAGAGAGTGTTCCCTAAGCACTATAAAAGAAAGACCGACTGAGGAAATAAGGAAGAAGGCTTCAACATAAGCATAGTGACCTAAATAAGAAATGGTCTTGTAACAGCAGTCTTAATATAATATTGTATGCACTCCATAAGAAAGTGGCACCTATCGTGGCTAATGAACAGGAAGAAGAAAAAAATCAAGAGTTAATAATTGAGATCATATGAGATACAAGGAACTCCAGTATTCGTGGGCACTAAGGTAAGTCAAGTATCCATGTAGGAAGTGACAGAACGACCGGGAAAAGTAATTGATTACATTTAAAGACAACTGCGAAGGCATGAAAGGAAATCTATGGTGCTAGCATGTTAAAAGGAAGGTTGCGAGTAGTATAAATAGATATGTGTAGGTTGCAAGCTAAAGTATGGTAGAGCAACACGGTTTTAGCTAGATAGGAGTAAGGATAAGAAAAGGTGAATGAGAAGGTGACGAGAATAGGTAAGTCCTCGGGATTAAACCCATCACAACAAGAGAGATTATGGTTTCCATAAAGTTATAAAAAGCTCAGTATAGCATGAGTGAACTAAAATGAGCTTAAAACTAGGACCATTTAGAAGAGATGGAATGCTACCCTGGTAGTAAAGTAAGGGTGTAACTGTGATAAATGATA
>ML385898.1:3479-23345 GCA_005239525.1 Nicotiana knightiana | reverse complement strand
TTAGACTAAATGTAGTTGAGTGATTAGGGCCCTATAACATGATATCTAATGCACAGATAGAGATGCAGAATGATGCGTATGCATAATTCCTAAGCATGATTTCTAAATGCTCAGTATTAATCATGGTTTCAGAAGATGCTAAAATGATAATTTATTTTAATGTTGTTTAGCCTAAGACAAGATTTCTAAGCGTACATGGCAGTGTAGAACATGATAGTAGAAGATACCATTCATTAGCAGGATTTTCTAAGTAACGTGAACATGCTGAAAACAGTAGGCATGAGACCTAATAAACATGATTTCTAATGCATGAATTTTAACACATGAGCCTAAACATGATCTCTATTGCACATATAGGAGATAAAGTCTAACAGCATGGTTTCTAATGCATGAATTTTAACACATGGGCCTAAACATGATCTCTATTGCACAGATAGGAAATAAAGTCTAATAGCATGATTTCAAATGCATGAATTTTAACACATGAGCCTAAACATGATCTCTACTGCACAGATAGAAAATAAAGTCTAATAGCATGAGTTCTATCCCTTTGATAACTAATGCATACGTAGCTACCCCTCCCTTTTCACTATCCATCCCCTGAGTTGTTTACAAATTATTACAAGCCAGGGAATTATGAATTACACAACTTAAAGGAAAATAAGAAGTTACTTCTATAGGGAGCCTTCAATTAGGCCCAGATCTTCCAAACCTCACTGCCTTATGGTATTGCATAGCCTTTTCATAATCCGGATGTGTCAGAGTTCCCTAAGGACCTCAAGGGCTCCTGGGCAGTGCTCACACCCAGACATAGCCAAAAGATTTAAACACGTGCAGTGTGGAAGTGCCAGCCTTGTGTGTCAGAGTTCAGAGGGTACTCAAAGGATTCCCAAAGCAGTTGTCACACGAAGGGGGCTGAACTTAAACTTCTAAGAGTATGTGTGAGAGTGCTTTTATTTAAAAGGATTTAAATGAGGAACAGTTTTGGGAAAGAGTGAGTGAGAAAGCAGTTGAAGATGAAGGAAATGGAAACTTAACATCACACAAGGACCAAGGATGGTCCAACAAACACAAACAGGGGTAATGGTATTAGGGACAAATACAGAGCATGTAAGGGCATACATACAGCAGGCAGATAAGCACACAGACATGCAATCAGGGAACTTCTAAGGGTCTAGAGGATCGGGGGTACAGTGCTAGGTCAGATTAACACCTAAGGCCATGGTTAAACTAATGCACAATTCATAGGCATGTAAGAAGTAGGTGCTAAGTGTACAGAAACATGCTGGTCATAAATAGATAAAGCCCAATTTAAACATGCAGAGGGGATTTTAGGATCATAGATATATGCTGGAAAAATAAGTAGGCAAGTTAGAAGCATGCGGAATCACAACAGTAAGGAAACATGTTGGTTTGAAGACTGAAATATAAATTAGGACATACCAGTGAAGTGAGGAAAGTAATAACACAAACAAGAAAGTAGGAGAATGCACAACAGCTAGCCTTGGCTTGCAGCCGGCTAACCCAAAGTAGTGGTAATTAGCACAGAAAGAAGAGCAGAAAGTCTTTTGAATTGTGAGAGAGATTTTTTCGAACAGATTAGTTCGTTTGTCTGTGTGTGTATGAATAGAGTATATATAGTTTTGAAAAGCAGGCGGAGGAATAAGGTAAAAATAACAGTTCGGTAGTAATTATAGAAATAATCATCAATTAGAGTTAATTTAGTATACAGACTTCCTTTAGTTAAGGAATCATACCCAAACGGTAACAAGTAGTGGAAACAAAAGGAAAGGAATCAAGTAAAGTGTATATAATGATAGAAATAAACACAATTAGGACCCAATCAACACCAGTACTCCCCACAATTAAGGAGTCATAGTTCAAACGGATACCACAGTAGTAAAGAAGGAAAGAGAACTAATTTTTGAAAAAACTGATTTTAATCGCACAAAGAGTAGTGAAGAATATGGCATGTGATTAAGGCTAGGTACAAGATATATTAATTAAGAAAAGTGTATAATTAATTTACAACATACTTATACATAGCAGAAGGTAGAAAATAATTCTGAAAATTAGTAATCACAGGGAATCAGTTATTAAATAAGGCAAGTGTCACACAAATATGCAAGATTAGTAAGGAGTTCTAAGGAAAAAATACATAGAATCATAGCTTTAAGGAAAACATCATAGTTATAAGGAAAATAGAGAAGATAACACTGATTTATCATGACACCATGAGAATAAGCAGGTAATAAGCTAGAATCAGGACCATAAGGAAGAACAACACCAAATATGAGTTAGGGTTTCGTATAGAGCATGATATAGTCAGGAATAGTCGAACACAAAAACCCCAATCAAGCAAACATAAGTAAGAATCACAGAATCGTAGGATGTTTATGAGAAACACACAGATCAACTAAACACAACAACCAAGACGAACTCAGAACCCTAAAAATGGGGGTTTTTAACAGAATAACTCAAGTAAAGAGAGAATGCTCAATCAAATATTTAAAAACATACTGATAATCATAGGTCAATACCAAAAAATCAGAAGAGAAAGCATTTTGAAAGGAGTTAAGAAACCCTGGTTGAAAATGAAACGTTATTCTAGAGAAATTGAAAAACCTTTGAGGAAAATAATAAAGAGCCCATGGTATACACAGATCTAAGTCAGATCTAAAAGAAAATTAAAAAATACAAGGGGTTAGGGTTTCAGAGAGTTGAAAAACAAGGAAAACCTTTGAAGATGTTGCCATCGTTAGCCGGAAAAGCCATGGCTCTTACTCAAATGGCCGGAGGGGGCAGGAAGATGGCATGAGAGACCACAGGTAGGAGCTGAACCACTCCAGGCTCGCCTGAGGGCCTTAGGGTGCCTTAGACCGGTGTAGGGTGAAGCAATAACCAAGAGACAACGAAAGACCACAGTTCCCGGCGAGGGAACTAGCCGGAGAAAATGAACAGACTCTATTAGAAGTGGAGAGATAAGGGAAGGTTCTAGAGAGAACCAGAGAGATAGAGAGAGAATTTAGAGGTTTGGAAATGAGGGGTCGGAGGGGTTAGTCTCCAGGGTTTAATTATGGTAGGTGGGATCTGGGCCGTTGATTTAATTTGATCAACGGCTCAAATAGATCCGGGGTTGGGCCGGGTATGGAATTGATTTGGGCTGGGTATGGGATTGGGTTATTAAAAAATCTGATAGGTTGGGTTAGAATTAGGCTAGAATCGAAATTAGAAAATGGCTTTTACTTAAATACCCATTGAAATAGATAAGTAATTAAATAAAATAGCTAGTAATCATATAAAATAAAATTGATGCTAGATAAATGAAATTAAGGTAATTAATGAGTACGAAAAAATATAAAATGAAATAATTATTGATTTAAGTGGTAGAAAATGTACAATTAGGCCATAGTTGTAAGGTTATTGTAATTATGGTCAAACAATGCCAAATTGGCTAATTTGTGAAATAATTAAATCCTAATAGGATTAAAAATAATACATATTGACTGGGAAATATTTTGAAATTCTTTGTAATACGATTTGTGAATAATTATCGAATAAAAAATACTGAATGAATTGGAAAAATATTTAATAAAAATATGAAAAAATCTCAGAAAAATACCAGTTATTATAAAGAGCGGTTTTGGAGGTGTATATACAAATTAAAAAATAATTTGATAAAATATTGGGTATCAACAGTGCGTTGCACGTTAATAATGTCACGTGATGATTAAAACATTTATTTATATGAAGGAATAATAAAATTTAATTAATGAGAGAAATTTTATGTACAATAATACAACAATCATTTAAATGCCGAAAAATATTATTATATTAGCATAATACATAAATTTAAATTAAAAGGACATCATCAAAACTTACATAAATGATCAATTTTGTCATTTTAGTTAGATAATTATATATAAAATTTTAAGAGTATTGAATATGATGGTACCTTAACGAACACTTCTTTGTGGACAATATTTTCTTGTATATGTTTCCTCCTCATGCGTTGGTTCCTCTGCCTTAACCAAAACTCTTGTTGCCGATCTTGATATCCCTCTTGGAAGTACAACATACAAATGTTCGTGCAAGAATTCTTTAATATATTGCAGTAATTATAGTCCAATATTTATTAGGTTTGTCTTGTGCTTTATTTATTATATTTGTAAAACATAAACATACTAAAAAATATTTTCACACAAATTTAAAAGGATATTCCTTAGTTTCGGAAGATGAAAGTTGAATTCGGGGATAAGAATATACTTAGAAGCATATTGACCAGTATCATAATTTTTGCATGTATGACGTTATTGTCAAAACTTCTATATACCATTTGTGTGTTATTACATAAGCTATTCGGCGTATATAAGTTTTTTGTAGTATGACGGACATATTTTTCTTCAAAATTAACCTATATACAATGGAAGATCAATTTTAATTTTGACTATTACATATACAGTGACATTAACATACGTAAGAAATAAGAAACTTGATAACAAACATGTATGGTAGAAGGACATTTGGTATTAATGTATTTAATTGTTCTTCTTGGTGGTAATTACTAGTATCATCTTCTGCTAAGTCAAAACCTGAAAAATATCTTGTTTTTATTATAAAATTTTGCAATCAACATTTTATTTAGTTGATCAACATATTCATTTCTGCTAGATAATGCGATTTGTACAAATTGCGTTTTAACCTATTGATAGGAATATCTTTCTTATTAAATACACTACTATTACTGTGATGACCCAAAAGGTCATCCCGTATATTCTAGCTAATTCTGTATTTCGAGGTCCCGAAAACATCCTTCTATCTCACCTCGATTTGCGTGCGCAGCCCGGACGCGTAGCCGGGAATCCTTTATGTGAAAAACTGATAAAATTGATAATTTTGTATTAGAAATTTGAATAAAGTTGACTTCGGTCAACATTTTTGGTAAACGGACCTGGACCCGTGATTTGACGGTCCCGGAGGATCTGTAGGAAAATATGGGACTTGGGCATATACGCGGAATCGAATTCCGAGGTCCCAAGTCCGAGAAATAAATTTTTAAAAGAAATTATTTTCTGAAAAATATAAGAGGTTTTGGCAATGAAATTCTATGTGAAACTTGTGGTATCGGGCACGTATCTTAGTTCTGGATCCCGGCACAGGTTCGATACAATATTGGTGTCATATCTGTAAAGTTTGGTAAGAAACGTACTTCATTAGATGTGATTCGGACCTTAAATGCAAAATTTGATGTTTAAAGAAGTTTTGAGGAATTTCATTGATTTTTGGTTTAATTCATCGTTTTAGTGTTGTTTTATGTGGTTTGAAACCTCGAGAGAGTCCGTGTTAGGTTATATGACTTGTTTGTGTGATTAGACGGGGTCCCGGGGGCCTCGGGTGTGTTTCGTATGGGCTACGGGTCATTTTCTTCCAACTTTGAACTGTTGTCTTCTGGTGTCTAAAGTCCTTCATCGGTTTCGCAGTGCTTCCTTCGCGACCACGATGTGTCTTTACTGGTCGCCCAAAATTTCCTCTTTGCAATCGCGTAAAGGCCTTCGCAATCGCGTAGCTCCACCTTTCTCCCTTCCGCGTTCGCGTGAGCATCTTCACGATCGCGTAGTACAATCCAGGCAGCCTTCCTTTTTCCTCTTCGTGTTCGCATAATTGCATTCGCGATCGCAGAAGATAACCTACTCCTTATACGCGATCGCATAACTTATTATGCGATCACGTAGAGCATTGTAAGCCAGTAACCATTTCCTTCTACGCGATCGCATCTCTTTTTCCGCGATCGCGATGAACAAATCACCTGGGCAGATTATAAGTTTCCAAAATCGAGGGTTTCACCATTTTAAACATATTTGACTTCTAGAACTCGATTTTGGGCGATTCTTTGAGGATTTTTCACACAAATCTAATGGGTAAGTATTCTTCCACTATAATTAATTATATTTCATGAATTAGTTCTTGTTTTTATCATTTAATTTGTGTTTTGGGTTGAGGGAATTGTGGGTTTTGAAAGAAAACTTCTAAAATGTAAAATCATGATTTGAAAGACCAAATGTTATCGGAATTGGAAAAATTTAGTATGGATGAACTCGTATCGGAATGGTTAATCGAAATTTGTAAAATTTGTCGGGTTTCGAGGTGTGGGCCCGGGGGGTCGACTTTTGGGTCGATTTTTATAATGTTGTAAAGATTGAGACTTTATTATTCGAAATAGTTCCTTATATGTTTTATGTGTATTTTGAAGTTGTTTTAGTTGATTGTGAGCCGTCCGGAGATCTTTCCGCCCGAGAAGTCTATTTTTGAGTACTGGGTTATCGTCGTTGAGGTAAGTATCTTGCCTAACCTTGGGGGGGGGGGGGGAACTACCCATTAGGATTGAGTCTTCTTTGTTGTGTGTAGTCCATGTATACGAGGTGAAGAATGTGTACTCGGACTTATTTGCTACTACACTGGCCTTTTAGGATTCGTAGGTTCTTATGCTACCGGTGTATGAGTTGTAATTGTTACGTTTGAATCCATGGTTGTTAATTTCATCCTTTCATGCTTAAATTAGAATTACTTGCTTTTAGATTCCTTTGTTGGCTATTTGATATTAATTGACTTAATTGAATACCTTACCGCTCTTATCTTCATGATATACTTGCTTCCTAAAACTGCCGAATTGACTATACTAGTGTTATCTAACTTTATCGTTGTTTAACCGTAGTTAGAAGTTAGAACATCCGTTCGTTGGTGTCAACCATGCCCATGAGTCTTACATTGTGCTTTATATGATTTTTCCCTTATGTTCTACTTGGATCTAGTTGATAAATATTTATGTTGTTGGTGTTTTCTTGATGTTGCCTATTATTGGGCCCTTGTTTGAGCTGAGTTTTATTTCGTAAAGTTAATTGATAAGGCGAGATTTGTTATAGCTGTTTCCCTTGCCGGAATGATGTTGTTTCATTGTTGACTCCCTTGCCGGAATGGTATGATTTCTATTGCTTTTTATTCTGTTGATGATATTGTTAGTGTTGTTGACTCCCTTGTCGAGATGTTGTGATTTATGGTTCTTATTGTTGATTCTCGGATGTTGTGATTTATGGTTCTTATTGTTTATTTCCCTTGTTAAATTGTTGTTTATTTATTTATTGCATGAGGGGACATTCTGCGTCGAGTGTTTGTGAGGTTATGCACGAGGGGACATTCCGTGCCAAGTGTTTATTTATTTATTGCACGAGGGGACATTCCGTGCTGAGTGTTTGTGAGGTTATAGATGAGGGGACATTCAGTGCCGACTGTTTATTTATTTATTATACGAGCGGACATTTCGTGCCGAGTGTTTGTGAGGTTATGCACGAGGGGACATTCTGTGCCGAGTGTTTATTTATTTATTGCACGAGGGGACATTCCTTGCCGAGAGTTTGTGAGGTTATGCACGAGGGGACATTCTGTGCCGAGTGTTTATTTATTTATTGCACGAGGGGACATTCCTTGCCGAGAGTTTGTGAGGTTATGCACGAGGGGACATTCTGTGCCGAGTGTTTATTTATTTATTGCACGAGGGGACATTCCTTGCCGAGAGTTTGTGAGGTTATGCACGAGGGGACATTCTGTGCCGAGTGTTTATTTATTTATTGCACGAGGGGACATTCCGTACGGTATTTATGCATTATTATTTCCGTTGTTCCTGTTTGCTATTTGTTGCACTTGTTTTGGTGAGGATGAGAGTAAAGCATGAAGGATAATGTCGTGCACTTGTTTTGGTGAGGATGAGAGTAAAGAACGAAGGGTGATGTCGTGCACTTGTCTTTGCATTTTATTCTGTTGTTCTAAATTTGGATATTCCTACTAATCTCTTACTGCATTTATTGGCAAGATTTGATATTCCTCTTGTACTGCATGGTAAATTTCTGAGTTACGGACTAAGTTTCGGCGGATAAATCTTGAGGAGATTTTGATCAAGGGATTTTATTGAATAGTATTATTGAAAAAGCAATGGTTTTGAAATGATTATATTTGAATGACTTTTACATCGAAGGTATATTTGAAAAGTACTAGTCTTGCTTAAAATGATATTTGGAAGTCATTTGTTGGGAAAGCATCCTTGGGAAGTTTCGTATTTTGAAAGAAACTATGTTTTACGTAATTCTCTCTACTAAGTATACTTATATCTACTTTTGGAGAAAGTATATTTTCAAAGGAAACTCTTCCATACAAAAAAATGATTTTATTTGTAAAAGGTTTTCATATGAACTGATGTTTAAAGATTTCTACCAGTTATGGATTTTAATGGCTAAGGCCCAGTGTGAACAAACTGACGTGGAGTTGAGTTATTGGTGTTCTCTATTGTATTGTGTTTCCTTTCGATTCGGCTTGTTTTGCTGTCCATCTTTCTGTGTATTTTTGTGCTGTTTCGCGATTAATTTCTGTAATTTCCTTCCGCTTTATAATTTCATTGTCGTAAATTATTCCGTGAAGCCTTAGGTAGATGTAACGTTCGGTCATTGCTATATTCATGTTATTTATTTTGTAGACCAGTGGTGTCTTGACTAGTCCTCGTCACTACTCCACCGAGGTTCTTGATACTTACTGGGCACCGTTGTGGTGTGCTCATACTACACTTCTGCATATTTTTGTGTACAGATCCAGGTATATATTGTAGTAGTTGTGTGGATGATTCCCGAGGAGATTCAAGGTAACCTACTGCTGCGTTCGCAGGCGTCGAAGTCACCTTCTTTGTATTTATTATTCATACACTGTTGTATTTATCTCCAAACAGTTGTACTTAGAAGTTGTAGAAGATTCGTAGAGCTTATGACTTGTATTGCCGGTTTTGGGAAAGTTGTACATTCTGTTGAGATTCTATATCAAGATTGTTAGTTTTTCTTTTATTATTATTGTTATTCAGTAACTGTTAGGCTTACCTAGTCCCTAAGACTAGGTGTCATTACGATACCCAACAGAGGGAAATTGGGTCGTGACAAGTTGGTATCAGAGCCCTAGGTTCATAGGTGCTACGAGTCATAAGCGAGTTTAGTAGAGTCTTGCGGATCGGTATGGAGACGTCTGTACTTATCTTCGAGAGGCTACGGAACTATTAGGACAATTTCACTTCCTTCATTCCTATCGTGCGAATTCGTTGATCTTGAAGTTTGAAATTATCGATCCATTCTCTCACCGACGGTGAGAACACGAGCTGCGATTCCTGATGATGTCACCCCAAAGAAAATGTCACAATGGTCAGAGACAGAGGCCGACGAGGAGTACGTGCCGCAGTTAAGATGCCTACCAGAGCAGCCGTTGACGAGTCGCCAGTAGTTCTAGTTTGGGGGACAGGTACTGGGGGTGACTGTTGCTACCCCAGACTTTAGTAGGTCTGTGCATAGTTTTGAGTTTAATTGGTACGCTGACTCAGGAATGATTGATTCTAGTGCACCAGTTGCTTCACAGATCAGGGGAGGAGTTCAAACTCCCACCGTCTACACCCCAGAGCAGCGAGATCGTATCGATCAGGTACCAGTTGTCATGACAGCACCACATCTGGTTTCAGTTCAGCCATGGTTAGGGTAGCAGCATCAGGGGAAGAATACCTTGGAATTGAGAGGTACTGGAATTACCGCCCTTCTATCTTTCAGTGGATTGGCGGCAGATAGTGCCCAGGTTTTTCTAGAGGAGTGTCACTATATTTTTCGTACTTCAGGTATTGTGGAGACGAGCGAGATTGCTTTTGTCACGTCTCAGGTTCAGAGTAGTGGGTCGATCAGTGGTGGCGGCATATGAGTTGGGGTAAACGGGCCGAGTTAGCTTCACTAGCATGGATTCATTATTTCGGGGATACTTTGAGAGAGGTTGCACCTCAGTTCCTTCGGGATGTACGGCGCGCGGAGTTTGAGCAGTTGCACCAGGGCGCTGTGTCACTATTGGAACATGCCGTTAGATTCAATGAGTTGGCCAGACATGCACTTCTCTTGGTTTTTTCAGTTAGAAGATGAGTCCGTAGAGTTATTTGGGAGATTCAGGCATGATATCCGATTCAACGGGACTCGAGAGTTAGAGTAGGATGCCTCGTTTCAGCAGGTAGTAGGGATCGCTCGCCGGTTAGAGAGCACGTGGGACCGGGAGTGAGAGGACAGATGAGATCAGGAGAGAGAGTATAGGGGCGAGGAGGCCTCGTAGACCGGAGGGATCTACTGGTCCTTATTATGGAGGCAGGGTGTGATACCGTGGAGGTTTTGTGGGTCAGCCAGATCAACTTTCATCACCAGCTTCGCATGAGATTTCAGGTACTCATGGGTCTCAAAGGATTCGTATTGTGTGTTTTCCACAGCCATGTCGGCAGAGAGATTGTTTTCAGTGTGGAGATGTTAGCCACAGGGTGAGAGATTGTTCCAGGATTCAGGAAGGTGTGTGGTAGCAGGGTATTCAGGTGAGTAGAGGGCGCCTAAGAGGGGGAGACCTGACCCATTGTTGTGTTTCATATAGTAAAATAGAGGCCGTTGTGCCAGATATCATCACCCAGGTATGCTTTGATGTGTTACGGAGGGGCACCGATTGTATTTCATTATAGCTCTGCTGGTCGGGACGAGTTCCCTTATTTGTTGTTTCATTTATGAGTGAGTTCCATGTTTGCACTCCATTTTGTGTTTGCTCATGTTGGGAAATTCTGAGTAGTAGCCCGTGTCTATCGTTGTTTTATTCATTCTTGATAGTAGTGAATCTGGCAATGAGTCCTTATTGTTAATCGTGGTAAGATTTATGTGATTTCCCTAAATATTTTGTTTACGAGTTGTGACTTGATACTCCATCGAGATGAGAGTTCAGTTAGCGTTATGATTTTATCAGCTGATATGAACTAGTGGAGGAATTTCAGTTGGTGTGATATATTTTCGGTATGTGATTCAGAGTTGAGGACGAGGTCCTCGTGATATTTGTGATTTTCGATATGTTTGGACCGGGTTGAGTACCGCAGTGGAAATTTTATCAGGATGGTATCCTTGTGATTTGTTCATATGCTTTGCTTCTTCCTTGATATATTGCTTTTGGTAAGCCGGTATTGATAGAGAGTTGTGCCTATGGGCTTGTTTGATAGCTCCTTTATATGTTTCCATTTTCATATTCAGTCATTTCGTTATGTGTTTTCTTTAGTTTAGTTTGCAGGATGTGTGCCCGGTGGTGTCAGTTGTGGCTGGTGATTCGGGTGTTTAATAATGAAGTCTTCATGTTCATTGCATCATTATCAGTGTTATGGGGTTTAGAAACAGATTTCTTTCAGATGTGGGGCTAATTTCCAATGTCGAGTTGATTTCGGGCAGCTATTGTGATCAAAAGTGCTATATGAGCCTATGTGTGATGTGCTATGTTGTGTGGTCGTGCCTTGTGGGTGTAGTCATGAGTTGATGCATCTTATTGAGGCTAATGTCGGATATGGATTTAGAATTGGGTCTTTTGTAAATGAGTAGAGGGTGAGAAGTAGAGGTATGAGGCTTATCGGTGGTGATGTTAAGGCTATATTGCAGTTGTGATTGTTTCATCGGGCTTATGTGGGCAGCTATGTGTTGGAAGTATACCATCACTGATTGGATGAGTTCAAGGTGAATCTTGGCACGTTCGAGGAAGAACGTTTGTTTAAGAGGGGGAGATTGTGATGATCCAAAAGGTCATCCCGTATATTTCTAGCTAATTCAGTGTTCCGAGGTCGTGAAAACCTCATTCTATCTCACCTCGATTTGTGTGCACAGCCGGGCGCATAGTCGGGAAGCCTTTATGTGAAAAACTGATAAAATGATAATTTTGTATTAGAAATTTGAATAAAGTTGACTTCGGTCAATATTTTTGGTAAACGGACCCGGACCCGTGATTTGACGGTCCCGAAGGGTCCGTAGGAAAATATGGGACTTGGGTGTATGCGCGGAATCGAAATTCGAGGTCCCAAGTCCGAGAAATGAATTTTTAAAAGAAATTATTTACTGAAAAATATAAGAGGTTTTGGCAATAAAATTCTATGTGAAACATGTGGTATCGGGCCCGTATCTTAGTTCTGGAGCCCGTCACAGGTTCGATACAATATTTGTGTCATATCTGTAAAGTTTGGTAAGAAACGGACTTCATTAGATGTGATTCGGACCTTAAATGCAAAATTTTATTTTAAAGAAGTTTTGAGGAATTTCATTGATTTTTTGTTTAATTCATCGTTTTAGTGTTGTTTTATGTGGTTTGAAACCTCGAGCGAGTCCGTGTTAGGTTATATGACTTGTTTGTGTGAATAGACGGGGTCCCGGGGGCCTCGGGTGTGTTTCGGATGGGCTACGGGTCATTTTCTTCCAACTTTGAATTGTTGTCTTTCGGTGTCTGAAGTCCTTCATCGCGATCGCAGTGCTTCCTTCGCGATCGCGATGTGTCTTTGTTGGTCGCCCAAAATTTCCTCTTCGGGATAGCGTAAAGGCCTTCGCAATCGCGTAGCTCCACCTTTTTCCCTTCCGCGTTCGTGTGAGCATCTTCGCGATCGCATAGTACAATCCAGGCAGCCTTCCTTTTTCCTCTTCGCGTTCGCATAACTGCATTCGCGATCGCATAAGATAACCTACGCCTTATACACGATCGCATAAGTTATTCCACGATCGCGTAGAGCATTTTAGGCCACTAATCATTTCCTTCTACGCAATCGCGTCTCTTTTCCGCGATCGCGATGAACAAAGCATCTAAGTAGATTATAAGTTTCCAAAACCGAGGGTTTCACCATTTTAAACATATTTTGACTTCTAGAACTCGAATTTGGGCGATTATTTGAGGGTTTTTTCACACAAATATAATGGGTAAGTGTTCTTCCACTATAATTAATTATATTTCATGTATTAATTCTTGTTTTTATCATTTAATTTGTGTTTTGGATTGAGGGAATTGTGGGTTTTGAAAGAAAACTTCTAAAATGTAAAATCATGATTTGAAAGATCAAATGTTATCGGAATTGGATAAATTTAGTATGGGTGAACTCGTATCGGAATGGGTAATCGGAATTTATAAAAAATTTCGGATTCCGAGGTGCGAGCCCCGGGGGTCGACTTTTGGGTCAATTTTTATAATGTTGTAAAGATTGAGGCTTTATTATTCGGGATAGTTCCTTATAAGTTTTATGTGTATTTTGAAATTGTTTTAGTTGATTGTGAGCCGTTCGGAGGTTTTTCTGCCCGAGAAGTCTATTTTTGAGTACCGGGTTGTCGTCTTTGAGGTAAGTATCTTGCCTAACCTTATGTGAGGGAACTACCCATTAGGATTGAGTCTTTTTTGTTGTGTGTAGTCCGTGTATATGAGGTGAAGAGTGCGTACTCGGACTTATTTGCTACTAGACTGGCCTTTTAGGATTCGTAGGTTCTTATGTTACCGGTGTATGAGTTGTAATTGTTACGTTTGAATCCTTGGTTGTTAATTTCATCATTTCCTGCTTAAATTAGAATTAATTGCTTTTTGATTCCTTTGTTGGATATTTGATCTTAGTTGACTTAATTGAATATCTTACCGCTCTTATCTTCATGCTATACTTGCTTCCTAAAACTGCCAAATTGACTATACTAGTGTTATCTAACTTTATCGTTGTTTAACTGTAGTTAGAACATCCGTTCATTGGTGTCAAGCATGCCTATGAGTCTTACATTGTGCTTTATATTATTTTTCCTTATGTGCTACTTGGATCTAGTTGATAAACATTTATGTTGTTGGTGTTTTCTTGATGTTGCCTATTATTGGGCCCTTGTTTGAGCTGAGTTTTATTTCGTAAAGTTAATTGATGAGGCGAGATTGGTTATAGTTATTTCCATTGCCGAAATGATGTTGTTTCATTATTGACTCCCTTGCCGGGATGGTATGATTTCTATTGTTGTTTATTCTGTTAATGATATTGTTTGCGTTGTTGGCTACCTTGCCGGGATGTTGTGATTTATGATTCTTATTGTTGATTCCCGGATGTTGTGATTTATGGTTCTTATTTTTTATTTTCCTTGTTAAATTATTGTTTATTTATTTATTGCACGAGGGGACATTCCGTGCCGAGTGTTTGTGAGGTTATGCACGAGGGGACATTCCGTGCCGAGTGTTCGTGAGGTTATGCACGAGGGGACATTCTGTGTCGAGTGTTTATTTATTTATTGCACGAGGGGAAATTCCATGTGGAGTGTTTGTGAGGTTATGCACGAGGGGACATTCCGTGCTGGGTGTTTATTTATTTATTGCACGAGGGGACATTCCTTGCCGAGAGTTTGTGAGGTTATGCACTAGGGGACATTCTGTGCCGAGTGTTTATTTATTTATTGCACGAGGGGACATTCCGTACGGTATTTATGCATTATTATTTCCATTGTTCCTGTTTGCTATTTGTTTCACTTGTTTGGGTGAGGATGAGAGTAAAGCACGAAGGGTGATGTCGTGCATTTGTTTCGGTGAGAATGAGAGTAAAAGCACGAAGGGTGATGCTGTGCACTTGTCTTTGCATTTTATTCCGTTGTTCTAAATTTGGATATTCCTGCTGATCTCTTACTGCATTTATTGGCAAGATTTGATATTCCTCCTGTACTGCATGGCAAATTTTTGAGTTACGGACTGAGTTCCGGTGGATAAATCTTGAGTAGATTCTGATCAAGGGATTTTATTGGAAAAGCAATAATTTTGTAATGATTATATTTGAATGACTTTTACATCGAAGGTATATTTGAAAAGCATTAGTCTTGCCTAAAATGATATTTGGAAATCATTTATTGGTAAAGCATCCTTGGGATGTTTCGTATTTTGAAAGAAACTATGTTTTACGTAATTCTCTCTACTAAATATACTTATATTTACTTTTGGAGAAAGTATGTTTTCAAAGGAAACTCTTCCATACAAAAATGATTTTATTTGTAAAAGTTTTTCATATGAACTGATGTTTAAAGATTTCTACCAGTTAGGGATTTTAATGGCTAAGGCCCGGTGTGAACAAACCGACATGGAGTTGAGTTATTAGTGTTCTCTATTGTATTGTGTTTCCTTTCTATTCGGCTTGTTTTGCTGTCCATCTTTCTGTGTATTTTTGTGTTGTTTCGCGACTGATTTCTATAATTTCCTTCCGCTTTATATTGTCATTTTCGTAAATTATTCCATGAAGCCTTAGGTAGATGTAACGTTCGGTCATTGCTATATTTATGTTATTTATTTGTAGACCAGTGGTGTCTTGACTAGTCCTCTTCACTACTCCACCAAGGTTAGTCTTGATACTTACTGGGCACCGTTGTGGTGTGCTTATACTATATTTCTGCATATTTTTGTATGCAGATCCAGGTATATATTGTAGTAGCTGTGAGGATGATTTCCGAGGAGACTCAAGGTAACCTGTTGCTGAGTTCGCAGGCGTCGGAGCACCTTCTTTGTATTTATTATTCATACATTGTTGTTGTCACACCTCCTTTTTCTAGAAAGGGGATAGGGAGCTTTTCCAATTTAAGTGACATTATTCGAAATGTGATTATTTTTTTTCAATTTCAGAGTCGCCACTTGGGATAATTTATGGTGTCCCAAGTCACCGGTTTGTTTTAAATCTCAAATCGAGGAAATTTGACTCCATTTGAAGTCTGCGAACCAGAAGACTGAGTAAGGAATTCTATTAACCCGGAAAAAGGTGTTAGGCACTCCCGAATTCCGTGGTTCTAGCACGGTCGCTTAGTGACTCATACTTGGCTTAAATGATCTAATTACTCATTTTAGGACCTATGTGTATTTTTACCTTTATCGCTTTTAATTACTAGATTATTCGTATTAAAGAATTATCTTAAGATGAGTTACGCGTACGTATACTCATTTTACTTAATACGCTAAAAATCATGTCACGCGTACATGTACATAATTAATAGCCCTTAATATTAAAATTATTTGGCCGAAGTCACGTGAACGTGTATCTTGGTTTAATTTAGAAAATCGGCGCTTAAATCATGCCATGTGTACGTGTACACAATTGGTAACGCTTAATTATTTAAGAAAAATTTTGCCAAAAAGTCGCGCGAACGCGTACCTTGGTTTATTTTGGTATCTTATCTATGTCACGCGTACTTGTACATAATCATGATGATTTATTAATCGCGCTTAAAGCAAGCTACGATGTTCACATTTTACTAAGATTTAGGATTGCTTGTGGAATGTTCAATGTAGTAATATCTGTTAAGTGATGAGAGTTTGTTGGTTGTAAGAAAAATGTAAATAGCATAATCTTGACAGGAGTTTTCGAACTACTCATTAGAAACTATGTCACAAGGTTTCTGATTACTTAATAATTTAATCATGCCTTCTTTTATTTATTCACATAATGAGTGTTCTACATCAGCACAAGCACCACATCTATAATGCAGGGGAAAAAAAGGAAAGAAAAAAAAAGATAGTAAGAGAACCAGAACTATCTTCCCATGTTCATACTACATATATCAACATGGGAAGATAGTAAGAGAACCAGAACTATCTTCCCATGTTCATACTACATATATCAACATGGGAAGATAGTAAGAGAACCAGAACTATCTTCCCATGTTCATACTACATATATCAACATCTATTGCTATAAAAAATGTTGAGTCTCAGCCTTCTAAGAGTTAGAACACTCACATGTCATGTAGAGACAGAAAATGACCAACATACTCATTCATAAATTGAAAAAGCTCGTATGATCATTTAATAGTCAATTAAGACACTCAACCAAATGTCTTCACACACAAAAACAATTGCAGAAAAGATTCTTTCCATTCACGTTAATGGACCAACAACTGGAATTAGTCACATGAAGTTAAATAAGGAAAATCTAGATCTATATACTAAAAATTAATACATCATGAATATTTGCAATAAGGCAGAGTTGAACTTTCCTGTTCAGTTTACCGAAAAGAAAATTTGAAACTCCACGGTGCAGCGTCCAACTCCCACGAGATGAGCTTCGCAGAGCACGAACCAGTAGATCCAAACACAGAGCAGCAACAATTTTTCAACCACAATAATATTTAGAATTTTAAACCCCCTTTTGTTTATGTGTATGTGTGGTATAAATAGTATGAAAGAATGAGAAGGGAATTGACTTAGGAATGAAGTGGGTCAGTTAGGAAAGGAGAAGGAATTTGTTGAAATTCATGATATCATCCATTGATTGAACGGCAGTTTATTGGAGTTGAATCATTGCGTGTGTGTGTCGGCCGATTTCTTGTGAATCCAATCCTCTGTCGTTCTCTCTTGTGTGTGTTTATATAGCAGAAGATGAATGGAGTTTTTCAGATGTGAGTGTGTGTGATCGTGTGTGAATGAAGTGAAAGGTGGGGGAGTGGGAGAGAAGTGAGGGATGAATACGTGAAACGTGGGAAGTTAGGCTAAAAATGGGTATTTATTGGATTGGGATTGTTATCTAATTAAAAAATCAGATTTTTGAATTCATTTTTTTTAGAAGATAAACTAAAATATTAAATAAGAAGATTAACTAACATTTCTTATAATATAGGAAAATTAAATATTTACATATACTTTAAATGATACTAAGAAAAATTCTATAACTTACTTATTAACATTATAATTAAAAGAAACCACACACACACACACACACACACACACACATATATATATATATATATATATTTTATTTTATTTTTCAAATAAAATCTATTAAGAGTAAGATAAAAGTTTAAAATATCAAGATTATACCTAAAAGAAATATTTACACTAAAATAGTATAGAATTTGGGTGTGGCAAAAAAATAGTTGTTCATAGCATGTCCCTCTTTGCTTGAAAACATGGAGAGTTTTCAGGCAAAGAAAATGAACAAGGTGACTGATTTTTTACCTCACTATTATTTGAAAAGTAGAAGAAGATAAAATAAGGTGGCGACTGAGGCTTGGTTTTGGGCAGCCTATATATCTCCGGTTATAGGGGAATCAGGTCACATGTAGTTTAAGTGGAAAATGACTGATAGAGTATGCTTAGATGGATAGCCGAATGAATTTCCGTCGAGGTTCCGATCCGCGGTTCCTACTATTACATCAAAACGAAAATAAATATTACATACTCTTGAAATCTAAGAGTTACATAATTCCTATCTAAATATCATCTGGAGTCTTGTCTTGATTCTTAACTTGCTTCCTCCATTGACTTTAGACTGAAACTTGATGCTCTGTGATATAACAGACTATGAAATATTCTCACAGGCTTGTTTCTTGATCGGATGATGAGAAGATGGATCTTGATACTCTATGTCTCCGCTTACATTATGTCAAAGCTTGTTGCATCTGGTATTGAGATCAAACATTCCATTTTCTCTGACAAGAGCTGGAATCTTACTTTTTTTTTTCTTTTTTTTTTCGCACATCCAAAACGTGCTTTGCAGAAAAACCTACAAGTCATCACAAACAAACAAAAAATTTCTGAGTTTGCACTAGGACATTTTTGTGAGTTATTAAAAACACAATAAACTATCTTTGCTATTGTAGAATGAAGAATTGAAAGAGAAATGGGATCTTTTTTTTTTTTAATAGGGGATGTCGTACCCTATGTTAGCATGATGGAAGGCAACCGGGGGATGTAGTACCCTTTGTTGGCAATAAAATAAGGCTCGTGGCACTCTGAGATGCTACTAGGGAATGTTGTATCCTATGTTGGCAGAAAGTAATGCAGTCAAGGGATGTAGTCCTGTGTTAGAAATAAAATGAGGCTCGCGTCACTATGGGATGCTACTAGAGAATGTCGTACTCTATGTAGGCAAAAATAATGTAACCAGGGGATGTAGTACCCTGTGTTTGGAAATGAGATGAGGCTCATGTCTCTCTGAGATGCTACTAGGGAATGTCGTACCCTATGTTGCATAATATCAGGCTTGTGGAGCTCTAAGATGCTAGTAGGGAATGTCGTACCCTATGTTGGCAGAAAGTAATGCAGTCAGGGATGTAGTACCCTGTGTTAGAAATAAAATGAGGCTCGCGTCACTCTGGGATGCTACTAGAGAATGTCGTACTCTATGTTGGCAGAAAGTAATGCAGTCAGGGATGTAGTACCCTGTGTTTGGCAATGAGATGAGGCTCGTGGCTCTCTGAGATGCTACTAGGGAATGTCGTACTCTATGTTGCATAAAATCAGGCTTGTGGAGATCTGAGATGCTAGTAGGTAATGCCGTACCCTATGTTGCATAAAATCACGCTTGTGGAGCTCTGAGATGCTAGTAAGGAATGTCGTACCCTATGTCGACACTAAAATGCAACCAGGGGATGTAGTACCCTATGTTGGAAATAAGGTGAGGCTCATGGCTCAATGAGATTCTACTAGGAAATGCCGTACCCTATGTTAGCAATGAGAAATACAACCAAGGAATGTAGTACCCTATGTTGGCAATAAGATGAGGCTCGTGGAGCTCTAAGATGCTACTAGGGAATGTCGTACCCTATGTTGGCAGAAAGTAATACGGCCAGGGGATGTAGTACCTTGTGGTGAAGCTAGGGTATTCCCTATAATGAAACTAAAAATAGCATGATACATGTATATTATAAGGAAATCAGGGATTTGAGAACTTTACTTTGTGATGTTCGTCCTTTCACGAACTTTTTCCTAAAATTGTTATGTCCATGTTCTGAACAAAGAAAGATTCGTTAGTTTTAAAATGGTGGTCATTTTGTGGCCTTGATCTCTTGGGCGACTTGACCTAGTGTCCATTGCACTTGTTAGAACAGCTGGCTCTGTCAATGGTCGTACGAATTACCGGGAGACTCTGTCCTTACTTTCTAGAGATCTTCTTTCTCAACATCAAAACCTCGCCTATCCTCATTTGTGTTTGTGGTGCAATTCACCTTTCTCCCAGAAACTTTTAACTAAGTAACTTTTGTTGACCCTTGACACATTGTTCAA
>MDKJ01360341.1:0-28804 GCA_005239525.1 Nicotiana knightiana | reverse complement strand
ATATATATATATATATATATAAAATATTCCAAAAATCTAAGTAAAAAAGGAAATTTTTCAATGGGTATAATTGAAATTCATTGAAACATATAGATAAGTCAATATACAAAATTTGAGGAAGATTAGAGGTGATTTGGATTGGTTTTGTATCAAAATTCATAATTAAATCGAGTTAAAAAAATTCTTCTATGACACATGTATCAAACATGATCACGCATGTATCTCACATATGTGATACACAAATGATACACATTGTGATAACATATCATTCTTTTTTATGTTCAGTTTTTACTTCGAATATTCAATTCAAAGTTCAAACCACCTCAAAACTTCACTAAATCATACCAAAACTGAGATTCAAGCTCCTTAAGATGTACCTTATCTATTCTAATAACACCCGCTCAGAAAAAAAAACAAAAAATTTGACCTTTTTTGCTACAAATAGCTAATTGGCTAATATTAGTAATATTTTAAGAATTGACCAGTTTTTGTAATGAGCTACTTATAGATGGACAAAGCTGGTAGTTTCCATTTATTAAATCCATACTTGTTGAATAATTAATCCAATTATATTAGCCATAATATTTGCTTGGACCAAAATAAATTTAATTGAGATTAAATCCAAATTTCTTATGAATTTAGTAAAATTTTAATTGCCTACAAATGCCCCTACTTCAAGACTTGTCGGATATTTACACGAGACTAAAGTTTAAGTACAGATCTCTGTAACCGTATACTTCTTCCAAACGATCGGATTAAGAATCACTGAATAATCTAATCTTTAACTAAATGACTCATTTGTTTATTCATGCCAAGGTCAGTTTGTTTGCATTTAACTCCTTTCACAAAAGCATGATTTATTCA
Organism: Nicotiana knightiana; assembly: GCA_005239525.1. Lineage (NCBI taxonomy): Eukaryota > Viridiplantae > Streptophyta > Magnoliopsida > Solanales > Solanaceae > Nicotiana > Nicotiana knightiana. The sequence continues at coordinate 27,940 of MDKJ01360341.1, read as the reverse complement.
ACGTCAATTCCAAATTTTGTCAATTGAAGAGTCATTAAATTTTGTTTTCCTTCTTCTAAGACATGTTTCACTTATTAAAATGACACGTAGAGGAGAACAAAAATTTCAGCCTGGTTAATTCCAAAGAATCTCCTCTCATTACTTTATTATTGAATTGAAGAATGAAAATTTCAGTCGCCTTCCTTAACGAGTCTGAATCCACTTCGAAGACTAATTGTCGTAGTTCCCACATCGCACCAAGTCCCCTAACTATTGCCTTCGCACACCTATATAAATCCCATGCTCATGCTCTTATTAAGCATCAATCTACAGTTCAGAAATCTCTTGGAATTCATATCTGACAGGTAATTTTAATTTCTTTTGTCCCTTTTTTTGTAGGTCAAATGAGAAGGATTTGTTCTTGTTTAAAAAGAAGATCCATGCACGAATGGGTACTCATTCCCGCCTAAATATCTAAGGGATAACTTTCAAGGTGGATCGAATATCGGAGAGATTTACTCTCAAGGTGGCTAGAATATCGGAGAGATTACCATCAAGATGGCCCGACTATCGGAGAGTTTACTCTCATTGTGACCCGACTATCAGAGAGATTACTCTCAAGGTGACCGACTATCAGAGAGATTACACTCAAGGTGGCCCAAATATCGGAGATATTACTCTTAAGATGGCCTGACTATTGGAGAGATTACTCTCAATATGGCCCGACTATCGGAGAGATTACTCTCAAGGTGACACGACTATTAGAGAGATTACTCTCAGTGTGCCCTGACTATCGGAGAGATTACTCTAAAGGTGGACCGACTATTGGAGATATTACTCTCAAGGTGGCCCGACTATCAGATAGATTACTCTCAAGGTGACCTGAATATTGAAGAGATTACTCTCAAGGTGGCCCGACTATCAGATAGATTACTCTCAAGGTGATCCGAACATCAAAAAGATTACTCTCAGGGTGTGAAGGGATGGGTACTCATTCCTGCCCAAAACCAGATGCCATTTCAGGACGCAAAGGTTCATATGGCATATCGAAGTACAAGTCCATGACAACAAATGGATGGAGAAATCCTCAACATCATATGGAGGACAAATCCATGGTAGCATATGGAAGGGTAAATCCATAAAGGGGCCAACTTAAGGTGCAAAGGGACTTAAATGTCCATCTTAATATTGGAAAGTATGGTTCTCTTTAAGGAAAAAACCGCATAAAGGCCAACTTAAGGTGAAAAGGGACTAACATATCCACCTTAAGATTGGAAAATTATTGTTCATTTTAAGGATAAACCCGTAAAGAAGCCAACTTAAGGTGCAAAGGGGCTAACATGACCACCTGTAGATTGAAAAATTAAAAATCTTGAACTCGAAGGTTTGATGGACTTGATGACATCAAGTTGAACACTTGGCGGATTTTGCAGACTTCAACTTAAAGACCGACAAGCTTGAGATATGATGTACTTGAAGATTCGGCGGGCTTTGTCGCTTCAACCTGAAGACTTTGAGGCTTAAATATTTCAACTTGAAGACCGGCGAATTTGAGGACTTCAACTTGAAGACTTGGAGGCTCAAAATATTTTGACTTAAATACCGAAGAACAAGAAGACTAGAAGACTTAAAGATTTGGCGAACATGAAGACATAGTGAACCATCGGACTTTAGAGTAAATACTTGGTAGCCTATGAAAATACTATAATCATCCCATTGAAGACACTGGTTTACCATGAAGGCTTCCCCCTTTAAATCATATGAGATCCAAAAGTCAATAGAAAATGATTCTTACGCCCGACTTTCACGTGCTGGTTGGATGAATTACTTCCATCATACTTCATTTGGACAACGATTGGGGCAATATGTATCTTTTGAACTTATGCGACTGAACTTAGAATGAAACTCTAAGCTGCCTGCGTACCCCAGTGAAGAGGATCAAGTCATACCGTAGTTCAGAATGAGTGATTTTTATTTATTTATTTATTTATTTATTTATTTTTGTGCCCTAAATTTTGCCTAGGTCTCCTCTTACGAGGTTTTCAACCTAGAGTACACTTTTTTTGGTGGTCCGTACACAGTTTAGACTCATACGGGCCAGGAGTGTAGGAGCGTGTAGTTTAAGCTCGTGCGTCAAGGAGTGTTGCAACTTCAAGGATAATACTTCTTTAAGAACTTTCCATTGATAGGGCCGATTCTCATGACATCTGCATCAACTAGCTTGTAAGCCCCACTTAAATAAGCTTCTTGCACGACATATGGACTATCCCATTTTGAAGTGAACTTCCCTATAGGTATATGAGAAGTAATAATAGGTCTTCGTATAGCAAGGACTTGATTTCTTACTTGAAAGGATCTTGGGAAAACTTTTTTATTGAAGGCGCGATACAATCGATCCTGATAACATTTAAGAATCTGTTAAGCTTCCAATCTCTTTTCATTAAGAGCCTCCAACTTGCCAATCAAAGTCGAGGATTTTCTTCATCAGTGATCCTTCTTGAATAGCTCATCGTAATGAAGGTATTTGACGCTCGAGTGGCAAAATGGCTTCAAATCCATAGACAAGTGAATAAGGGGTCGCTTGTGTTGGCGTGCGGTGAGTTGTCCTATATGCCTACAGAGCTTCTTCCGTACGGTCATTCCAATCTCGTTCGAATATGGAGACGACTTTCTTTAACAAGTTGCATAGTCTTGTTGAATGCCTCAGCTAGACCATTGGCGGAATCATTGTACATAAAAGAGTTACGTCGCTTGAAGCCAAAGAGATCACAAATCTTGTTCATCAACCTATTGTCAAATGGCTTGCCATTATTCGTTATTACGTAATGAGGAATACCAAAGAGATAGATTATGTTTACTCGGATGAAACTAGCAACATTTTTCTTCTTTACTTACTTAAGAGCCACAACTTCATCCCATTTCGAGAAGTAGTCAGTTGCGACCAAGATGTATATGTGCCCACTAGAGGACTTTGGCAGTGGTCCAACAACATCCAATCACAAGCATCTGATGTCGCCCAAATTCACACCACAGTTTGGGGTTGTGAAGCAGTCGATTGCAATTATAATTACCCAGCTGGGAGTCGGGATCGATTCCTCAGGGAGCGTAGATGGGATTAGGTATATACTCGGACTAAGCATATAACGTGTCTAAGATGCACTTCCACATACTTTGTCATTTTAGTCTACTTCTAAATTAAGCTACTGTTTGCAAATGTAAAGCTAGAAACCAATATTTTTGGTGTTGTTTTCCAAGTCTATAAAATATCTAGGGCTGTGACTTCCACCTAGGTGTTTTCCTAACGGGTTGTGGGCTTTAGAGCGGGTTTCATTGGTCGGGGTGTAATATAGCAATCAACACGCAATTACCCACTCAATACCTCTCGGTAGTAGAGTGTTTTTTCCCAATTTGGCTTTCTCAAATCCAAATGGGTAATTCACAGAACAGTTGATAGATGCTCAAGTCGGGTTTTAATATCTCTAGATTCAACTCGTTAATTGGGACAATCAATTTCTTGAGTTCATCCCAGTTTCTTGTTAGCCAAGTTTTCCTAGACTCGGTCTCTCTTTCTCAAGTAGAGACTAAGTCAAATAGGCTTGAATCAATGTTTGCAACCATTAATTCTACAATTAGAACAAGAACTAGGCAAAATACTACACACCCAACCATAAATAAGCCCTAAATCAAAAAACTATTAGGTACCCCACACTAGGGTTGGGTCACAACCCTAGCTAGAAATTTTGCTACTCATAGATGGAAATGGAGAAATTAAAGAAGAAAATATGATTAAACTCATATTAAATGATAAAGAGATGAAAATCCAATGTAAAATAGACAAGCTAGCATAAAATTTCCTAAAACAGTAAAGAAAAAAGGCTCCCAACTTTTAGATGTTCAAACTTATCCTAATTTTGTCAAAAAAAAGACTATTTATACACAACTAAAATTTTCGGACAAAATTGCCCTTTCAGAGGTTATGCGGCCGCACAATTTTGTGTGCGGTCCGCACTTTTCTGCAACTCTTGACAGGAGGGACTTCTGCGGCCCCACAATTTTGAGTTGCGGCCGCACTTCTTTAGTTCTGCGGACCGCACATTTCTGAGTGCGGCCGCACTTTTGAGTTCTACGGCTGCAAAATTATAATGTGGCCCGCACTTCTTGATGGACTCAGACTTGGAACTCTCTCATCTTCATCGTCTGCGGCTGCACATTTATTATGTGGTCCGCACTTTGGCCTTTTTGCTTGACTTTTGCCCTTGTCCAAAATACTCCTTCTTGAGTTGAATTTCGTCACTTTGGCTCATTTTCCAATACTCCTACAAGTAAGCATATTTATCAGTTTTCAGGAATACCATTAAATATTTTTGAGCTAAAACGAAAGTAAAAAGGGCGCAAATAAGTAGTAAAAATCCCCACTTATCAACTCCCCCAAACTTAAGCTTTTGATTATCCTTAAGCAAATAAGATAATTCCCACTTTCACAAGAAAAGATCTGTTTCAGCTAGCCTAAGGTGAATCAAATACACCAACAATTACCCACACACTCATGAATTATCAACAAGGAAATGTTTTGAATGTTAATCACAAATATCTCTAAAGTGACACTTGAGCATCAAGAGTTGACTTTACTCATCAAGGAAGTTCGCACTTTCATGTATGTCACTGTGGATTCCAAATTCCTCCTCCTATACTCTCCGTTAGCTCATCTCACTTAAGAATGTAGGACTCAATTCAATGATTTGTGAAAAGTTCTCTCATCACTCTCAAAAGAATGTCACAAGTACGGCTCTAAGTACCATATGCTTGCGCCTTATGAAAATCACCACTAATGTAAGCTTAGTCGGCTTGAAATCATGTAGGGCTTTTTCGGCATATAATGAAGGCTTTTGGACTAAGGTGGTAAATGTTGGAATAGAACGAGTTCATCTTTCCTTAAGCACCCCATTTCCTCTTTTTGGGTCATGCTTTGCCGACTCTTTGAGTCATTTTCTTTTTCCTTAGGGACACTAGAGAGACGTGACATCACTCTTTCTTGGTCATGATATTCATTTTCTCCTTCTTTGTTTTCTCCATGCTTTGCACTTTTGCTATTCTTTGAATCCCATCAACTCTTCACTTTTTTCACTTTCTTTTTATGTTTTTCTTTTGTTCTTTCTTTCTTATTTTCTTTGTCTTTCCTTTTCTTCATTTCCTTGATACCACTTTCAAACTCCTCGTCTCTCCCCCAAACTTATGTTTTCTCCATTTGTTTGAGTGCTAAGGAAAGCTCGGGTGACAAGAGAGGGTCACTATAAAACGAGTAAAGGCTTGTAACATGGTTATCAAATGAAAAAGGCCTTAAGCTCAAATGGGTTGACTAGGGATAACATCATTGGTGGGCCATGGAAAGTTTCAAAACGGGTCAAGGAGATCCTACAATCACTTCTCAAGCCAATCAAAACTTAGAATTTTTCCTAGAAACACATTTGGGGAAAGTTCTAGACCATTCGCACGGGGTACTTGGACTTGTAACAGAACATCTCACTCTCACACAGCTGGATTGTTAAAGAGGGTAGAGTCGAGGGCCCACAACAACCATATTCAAGATTTAAAATTGCTAATGGTTCAACTAAACCACTCGATGATTGCCTAAGTCAACACTAGAGTCACAAGGTCACTAACTTGAGCCATTTCTTTCCAAGAACTTGTTTTTAACCATAAGCGTGTAGTTAATTGTGTTGGTACCAAGTGAAGAATGCTTGACCCTTTTATTCATTATTACTAATATTTTTACCTAAACATCAAAGACGGACTCAATCCCTTAAGAAGGTTATCACGCCATCCATCATTGGGAAGAACCACTCGATTCATACAAAAACCACCTTTGGAAAGAACCGTGGCATTAAGAAAACCAAAGTCTTATTGATCACTTAAACGAAAAAATAAGCTACCAAATCAAAAGAAGCTAGACTACTAAGAAAACAAAATAAAGATGCTATGAAATAAACTACTGAAAGCAAGAAAACTAAATATACAAACCGAGAATGGGGAATAGAATATATACATCAAAAGAGCAGGAGGAATATATATATACTGAAAAAGAAAAAATAAAAAGAGAGTATTATAGCTATTACAAGCCAATGACATATCAAATCAACCAAAATAGACCACCCCCCATGAATAAGAATAAGCATTTTCCTTAATGCTTTAACAAAAATCAAAATAAGGAAGGGTTGAGGGTGAAGAGAACTCCCTATGTGGTCTCAGTGTGCGTGGCAGCATCACTACCCTTGGGCTGCTCCAACTGGATCTCATCATCCTTTGCTCGGGGAGTAACGGGGTTGGTGAACATCTGAAGCACCCCCTCAACAGTGTGGGCAGCAAGGCCTGGCTCGTTAGACTGGCCAGCTGGTGCCTCTACTGATGGTGCTGCTGGGTCTGTTGGTACTGATGTAGTTCTCCATCAGTAAGTCAAATGGAAGATCACCAGCTGCTGCAATCTTGGTCACTCCTTTTCTCAATCTGTCCGTTGATTTCTTCGAGGCCTGAGATTTCCTCATCTTTTTCACATGTTTACCCAACTCTTCAATAGCTCCCCCATGTGCCACCAATGTATCCATGATGGTCTTCTGATTGTCCAAGATCTTCTTCAATGTGTCCTCCACTGATGTAGCAACCAGCGGTGTTGCTGGGGTAGAAGATTGTGTTACAACAGCACTGGATATGTCAGACAGCTTTGCAGTGGTTGTCTGCATCCAGCTGTTGAGACTCGCTAATATCTGGGAGACTCACAGCGTAGTGAGTGGATATGTGGAACTGGTAGGTACTGATCCTGATGTTGATGGTCTAGAAGATAGAGGTGGTAGCATGTCAGCTGTCTCGGTGGAAGGACCGGCTGCTGTGGAAGGCATGGAAGTTGTAGAAGGCATAGCAGCTGAATCTGTAACCACCACCATTGTCTCATCAGATTGGCCTACGGTAGAAGTTGCCTTACCCTTGAGCTTCGGGTTCCCCGGGTCCTTCAAAGAATACCAGGAGAAGGGCTTCTTAACCCGCACCTTTGTATCAAAACTCCTCGGCTCCACCTTGGCATCTGTGAGATACTCTGTGAGGGTGTTAGGTTACGGGTATGAGCTCTCACCCTTTCTGACAACTACTGACATGCTAGCCGGCATGATGGCACCCATATTGATTGGGTACCCGGCCATGATAGATGCCACCAAAATTGCCCAGAGGATTGGAAGATTGTTCTCATTTTGGTTCGGGTCTATACGGCTACACAAAAATATTTTCCACCCTTTTGCTTCAATGGTTAGGGTAGCCCGTGCAATGGGAACCCCACTGTGATCCACGATGGTGGTGGTCCTGGAGCTGCCAAGATCTCTGCTAGCCAAGGGCGAGCTTCATCACCCATTGAAAACTTCTCCAAGTACTGGACTGGTTCCACCTCCTCGAACCCCAAGTAAGTGTTTAGAGTGCTTTGATCAAATCTGACCTTCAAGTTCCTCACCTTGGTCACTTTGGTACCCTTCTTGATATGCGCCACATTGGCATAGGATTCCCATACCAAATGCTCCTTGGCATCCATAACACTCTGGGTGAACCATATCCATCCCTTTCGCTCCCTGAATTGTTTAAGCACATTTGGATTGAATCTATCCAAATCCTCAAATAAAAATTGTCACTCAAGTGTGGGTGATCTCTGGGGCCACCATTCTCGGAGCTTGGTGAAAGCTGTCAAGCTCACAAACCTATCTTCCCATACCTCCATCTTCTTCGACCTCTCTAGGCCGCCCACTTTAGTGTCACCTCCTCTAACATCATCTGGAATATCATCATCATCGTCCACTACAACTGGTGCAGGGGGAGTGTGTGCAAAAGAGGGATCTGAACCCTGGCTGCCTGCATCTGAACCCTCAGAAGAACTTGCTGAGGTGTAGTGTTTGTTGCGGAGTTGGTATCTCCCAGGGAATTGTGGTGGTTGGGACTGGGCCTCAGGTTGTTCCTCCACTGAGTGGCCCTCGGAGGCTCCTTAGACGGGATATAAGAGCTTGATTCTGAGGGATCTGTGGCCCTACCTCTCCTAGTGGTTTGATTCTTAGCTATTGCTTTCTTCTGCACTACAAGAGGTTGAGTACCCTTGCCTCGGCCTCGGAAGGGTTCACCCCTCCCTTTAGAAGGATTACCTCTACCTCTTGATCGAACCATGGTCTGCAATACAAAACAACATGAGTCAGTTAAAGTTCAGAAGCAGTCTGTGAAAAGTTACAGGAAAAATAGTGTTGAAAAGGGGAAAGTGCGGCCGCAAATTGCCTTGTGCGGACCACACAATTTTAAAGTGCGGTCGCACAACTGAAGTGCGGACCGCACAATTTTGAGTGTGGTTGCACAAGACTAGGCCGAAGTACTAGTTCTCTGAAGTGTGAATCTGTGGCCGCACATATTTTTCTGCAGTCGCAGTTCATTTTATGCGGACCGCTCAATTTTGATTGCGGTACGCATATTTAATGCAGAACTTGTTTCCCTACTAAATATCTGTGGATCGCATAATTTCATGTGCGGCCGCACAATTGAACATTCAATGACAGTGAACTTAGATTTTCCAATTTGTGCACAAACTAGACATGGTATTGGCAAACTAGACATGATACATGATTTACCTAGCCTCCAATGAGTACATATGAAATTACCCACACAAATTTAAGCACAAATGATGAATCATCTGACAATTTAGGCCTAAAAATAACTATACTAATTAAGAACAAAAACTAAGAGAACTTGAAAAATCTAAACATGAATTGAACATACCAGTGATGAAGGATGCAAGGGAGAATCTAGACTAATGAAATGAATGTGGAGTGTGAAACAATTTTTGTGCATTGTGCTTTCTTTGATCTAAAGAGTTCAGAGTGCTTAAAGTTTTAAACTATGTGATGAGGGCCTATTTATAGGTTGACCAAATTAGGTCAAAAATGCAGTTGAGTGCGGCCGCTAAAATTTTGTGTACGGCCTGCACTCTTTACCTGAGCCCTTCGAAAGATCTGTGCTCCGCACAAAATTGAGTGCGGCCGCAATATTTGTACGGACTGCACAATTTCAAGTGCGGCCGCAAATTGGCCAATTCTCTGCAAATTAAAACATTAGAGAGTTGTATTTTTGATTCTCCAGTTGTGCGGCCACAGACTCCTCTCTGATGTGGCATCCAATATTGTGCGGTCCACACAATAACTGTGCGGTCCGCACTTTTTCAACACTTAGACATTTTCTCGAGCACAGTTCCTGTAAAGCACACTCATTCTTGCAATTCACTTCAAAACCAGTTAGCACAAAACAAAACCTATCCAAAAAAATAAAAATATACTAAAAATAAATAAATATATATATATGGGTTGCCTCCCAAGAAGCGCCTGATTTAACGTCACGGCATGACACAAATTACCATCAATCACTTGAAATGAATTAATGCCATGACGTGACCATCATCAACTTTTCCAAGATAATGCTTCACCAGGTGACCATTTACTCTAAATACTTCATAATTTTTATTCTTCAAGTCTAAGGCACCAAAGGGTGTCACATTCACAACCTTAAACAGACCACTCCACTTAGACTTCAACTTTACCGGAAACATCCGTAATCGAGAATTGAACAATAACACAAGATCACCTTCTTTGAACTCCTTGTTCCCGACGTACTTGTCATGGAGGTACTTTATATTCTACTTATACAAGGAAGAACTTGTATATGCATGGTACCAGAATTCATCAAGCTCATTCAATTGAGCCACCCTTAAGTTAGCGGCAACATCCCACTCAAGATTATGCTTCTTCAATGCCCACATAGCTTTGTGCTCAAGTTCCACCGGAAGGTGACAAGCTTTCCCGAACACTAACCGGTATGGAGACATACCAATCGATGTTTGTAAGTTGTCCTATAATCCCAAAGAGCATCATCAAGTTTCTTCGACCAATCCGTCCGGTTGGCATTCACTGTCTTTGACAAAATACTCTTTATCTCCCGGTTGGAGACTTCCACTTGCCCGCTTCCTTGAGGGAGATAGGGGGACGAGACTTTGTGAGTGACACCATACTTGGTGAGTAAGGTATCAAAAGCTTTGTTGCAAAAGTGCGATCCCCCATCACTTGTAATGGCCTTTGGAGTACCAAATCTTGTGAAGATGTTCTTTTTCAAAAATGCCACCACACTTCGAGCTTTGTTGTTGGGTAAAGACACGACTTCAACCCACTGTGACACATAGTCCACAGCTACCAAAATGTAAGTGTTCCCACAAGAGCTAACGAACGGTCCCATGAAATCAATGCCCCATACATCAAAAATGTCAATTTCCAGGATGGTGGTGAGGGGCATATCATTTTTCTTAGAAATCCCACCGGCCCTTTGACATTCATCACAATGCTTGACTAGATCGCTAGCGTCCTTGTAGAGAGTAGGCCAATAAAATCCACAACTCAACACTTTTGTCGTCGTTCTTGCTCCACCATGGTGAACACCATATGGTAAAGAGTGGCAAGCCTCAAGAATTTCCACTTGTTCTTCCTCCGGTACACATCGTCGAATAACACCGATCACACCATCGGTACAAATCCAGAAGAGATACAGTTAATCCCAATAATAGTCAAGGCAATCCCATTTGAGCTTCTTCCTTTGGTTTGAAGAGGACTCATTCGGTGCAATATCACTCACAAGATAATTTTCTAAGTCGGCGAACCATGGCATCCCGGTCATTGAAATGGCTAAAAGTTTCTCGTCGGGTAAGGAATCATTCATCTCAAGGCCGTCATGTGGCCTCCCCTCCTCCTCCAAGAGAGACAAGTGATCCTCCATTTGGTTTTCACTGCCTTTGTGGTCTTGAATTTCTAGATCAAACTCTTGCAATAAAATCACTCACCGCATTAACCTCGCCTTTGAATCCTTTTTGTTCATTAAGTACCGAAGTGCTGCATGATCGGTGTGGACAATCACCTTTTTACCCATCAAGTACGGGCGGAACTTCTCCATAGCAAAGACAATAGCAAGTAGCTATTTTTCGTTCACTGTGTAATTGACTTGGGCATCATTCATGGTCTTACTATCATAGTAGACCGGATGAAAGATTTTGTTGATACGTTGCCCCAAAACTGCTCCAACCGCCACATCACTTGTGTCACACTTGAGCTCGAAAGACAAGCTCCATTCTGGTGTTGTGATAATAGGAGTAGTATTCAATTTGAACTTGAGCAATTCGAATGCCTTCATGAAATCCTCATTGAAATAGAACTTGACATCCTTCTCCAAAAGCTTACACAAGGGATTCACCACTTTGGAAAAATCCTTGATGAAATGATGATAGAACCTTGAATGACCCAAGGAAGCTCCTCACTCCCTCCACAGATGTAGGGGGTGGGAGTTTAGAAATAACCTCTATTTTGGCCTTGTCGACCTCAATACCATGCTTTGAAATTTTGTGGCCGAGGACAATACATTCCTCGACCATGAAGTGACATTTCTCCCAATTCAATAGCAAGTTTATCTCCTCACATCTTTCCAAGCCCTTATCCAAATTTTCAAGAAATCATCAAAAGAATTCTGGACCACAGAAAAGTCATCCATGAAGACCTCAAAGAATCCTCCACTATGTCGGTGAAGATAGCCGCCAAATACCATTGAAAAGTCATCGGTGCATTGCATAACCCAAATAGCATCTGCGAGAATGCGAAAGTACTATAGGGACATATGAAAGTAGTCTTATATTTGTCCTCCGGAGCAATAAGAATTTGATTATAGCTGGAATATCCATCAAGGAAACAATAGAAAGCACGGCCGACCAACCTATCAGGCATTTGATCAGGGAATGGAAGTGGGAAATGATCTTTACTTGTGACTTTGTTGAGCTTGCGATAGTCCATACACACTCTCCACTCGGTCACCGTTCTTGTTAGAATCAACTCATTTTTGTTATTGGTGACCACAGTCATGCCCCCTTTCATTGGGACACATTGCATCGAAAAGGTCCACGAGCTATCGGAAATTTGGTAAACCATCTCAGCATCCAACCATTTTATGATCTCCTTCTTCACCACCTCTTGAATAGCTTCATTTAATCTTCTTGATGTTCAACGGAGGGTTTGGCATCCTCATCCAAAATAATCTTGTGCATGCAAAAGGTGGGGCTTATACCCCGAATGTCCACCAATGTCCATCCAATAGCTTTCTTCCTATTTTGTAGCGCTGCCAAAGTAGAGTCTACCTGCACGTTAGTCAAACAAGAGGAAAGAATAACTGGTAAAGTAGAATACGGGCCAAGGAATTCATACCTGAGATGTAGAGGAAATGGCTTTAACTCCAAAGTGGGAGGCTCCTCGATTGAGGACTTTATTGGAGGATTCTTCCAGTTTTCAAGATCTAAGGACAATTTGCGGGGTTCATAAGTGTACGACCCCATTCCTTGCAATGCATTCACACATTCCACATAGCTATCCTTCTCATCATCATCATGATTGAACAACACGGACTCTAAAGTATCATCAACATTCATCATGGCACTAGCATCATCAACAATCACTTCGGTCACTAAGTCTACAAACGAACAAACTTCATTGCTATTCGGTTTCCTTATAGATTTGCACACATGGAAAATCACCTTTTCATCACCCACTCAGAAGGTGAGCTCACCGGCTTCCACATTAACAAGAGCCTTCCCTGTAGCAAGAAAAGGTCTACCCAAAATAATAGGCACCTCATATTCCACTTCACAATCAAGAATCACAAAGTCCACCGGGAGGATGAACTTATCAACACGAACCAACACATCATTAATAATACCCAATGGTCTCTTCATAGTACGATCCGCCATTTGTAACCTCATAGATATGGGTCTTGGCTGCCCAATTCCAAAAAATTTGAACATCGAGTAGGGCATCAAGTTGTTACTCGTCCCTAGATCACAGAGAGCTTTGGCAAAGTCGGCGCGTCCAATAGTGCAAGGATTGTGAAAGAGCCTGGATCTTCTAATTTCGGAGCCATAGAGTGCACAATTTCACTCACTTGATGTGTCATCTTTATAGTCTCACAATTCATCGACCTTTTCTTTGTCACAAAATCCTTCATGAACTATGCATATCCGGGAATTTGTTACAAAGCCTCAACCAATGGCACATTAATAGATAAGATCTTCATCATGTAAATAAACTTCTTGAATTGGTTCTCTCCATTTTGCTTGGCAAGCCTTTGAGGGTATGGAGGAGGAGGACTTGGCATTGGTGCCTTAGCCTTTGGCACTACCGGTTCTGGTATGTCAACAATGTGTTCCCTAGACGGGTTCACTTCTTCTTGAGTCTCCTCCAAATTTTCATCAATATAAATTCTCACTTTGTCATTTGCTTGGACCACATTGTTTGGAATTTCATCTTCTTGAATCACTTGATCATCATCCACAATTGTTCTTTGTTTTGAGGTGGTTGCCTCCACACCTTTTCCACTCCTTGTGGTCACGGACATGGCGCGTCCCGTGTTGTTCCCACCCGTCGGGTACACCACCATGTCACTTGGTAATGCCCCCTTAGGACGAGTGTTTAAAGCTTGGGAGATTTTCCCCAATTGAAATTCCAAATTACGGATTGAAGTGTTGTGAGAGGCTAGTTGAGCATCGGAGTCGACATTCTTCTCTATCATTTTTTTGAACATGTTCTCAATTCGCCCCATCTCATTATTGGAATATCTAGGCCCATGAGACGGATAAGTAGGCGGGTTGCTTGGTTTTTGATACATCAGGGGCCTTTGAAATCCCGACCCCTAATTCCCTTGGTTATTATTCCAACCCCCTTGGTTGTTGCCTCCCCAATATCCTTGTTCGTTGCCACTCCAATTCCCTTGGTAGTTTTGATTGTTCCAATTTCTTTGATTGTTTTGATTGTTCCAATTACCTTGTGTCACGACCCAAACGGGTGGGCCGCAACGGGCACCCGGTACCTTACTCAACCGAGTACCTACATAACGTATATTTTGTATCATACTATCATAGGTAAATGAGCCAGAGAGGTTGTCGTGAGATAAATAGAATAAAACATGGGGAAATACTTGACATTGGATGACCCGACATGTAATCCAAATTTATACATATGACGTACGGGCCTATAAGGCCGACATTATTCTTTATATACTTAAAACATAGGCTGAAAAGGACATACAAGTATCCATATACATGACATCTGTCTACAAGACTCTAAGAATACATAATATCATAAAGGTCGGGACAGGGCCCCGCCATACCAACCAATACATGTACTAATCATACTTACCAAAGAAGCAACTCCGGAGAAAATGGAGCGCACCAACACCTTCCGCTGAGATGATAGTCTATTCGGAGGACTCTCAACCAGTCTATCGGGACCTGCGGGCAGGAAATGCGTCATCCCCAGGCAAAATAGACGTCAATACAAATAATGTACCGAGTATGTAAGGAATGAAAATCAGTAAATAATAGACATGAGAGAAACATGGAGTAAAAGACTCGACATGTAAGTCTAGATAACTCTGCAAATCATGAAATACTTATAGTGTCATGCATATGTGTATGAATATCATGTCGTGCATAGGTACATGTGCTCATAACATCATCAAGCCTCTGAGGGCATCCCATCATATCATCTCAGCCACTATGGGCAAAATCATCAATGTATACCAGCTGATCAGGTGGTGGTACGTATATAACGGCGTAACCTTCCCCCCCCCCCCCCCCCACACACACATATATACGTGTATATAACGTCATCTGATCATGGGTCAATGTACATATATAAATGAATGCAATGCATGAGAAGTACATCAATAAAATCTTTCGGAATGTCATAAGACCATTATGCCTCTGATTAATACCATGAAATAAAATTTATCAACTTACGTATTTTCTGATACCCATGAACAGACGATAGAATAATAAGACATATGGGAAATCAAGAATATAAGCATCTCTAGCATTTCTATGAATAGAGTCGTTTATGGAAGTTGTGCATTTGCTCGTTTCTTTTGTGTCGTATAGATCATGCCAAAAGGAAAGAAGGGATAGCCTTAACATACCTGAGTCGATTCTCTTGACAATCCTTCCAATACCCGTCAAACACGACAAAACATGTAACGATGGATCAAAGTAGAGGAAAATTCGTATGATATTCTTGAGAAAGATTATATTGGGCTCCCTTAGAATTGCAATTCCCGTTGCTATTACGTAGTATAACTTTGTATGAAATTTTGTTGTAGCAAATCACGTTTCTATCATCTAATCTTGTATGAATTTTGTGGCTTTTTGTTGATTGTCTTGGACGCTAGTTTGCTGAAGAAAGATCATGTTGCCATAAGCATTGTAAAGGATTCATATGAATTCCTTGTTTGAGTTTCTTGTAGTAAGCATGTCACAACCATATGAATCCTTGAATGAAATAGGTTGAAGCCTTAATCCCTCATATTGTAGAGACATTCCATCTCCTTAAGTGATTTAGAAGGATTTTTTAAACTTTGGTGGATGTGGGCCCCAAAAGGTGATGACCTAGCCACCAAGACCTCTTAAATGTGCCATCTTGCAACATTATTTATGAGTCACTAATAAGAATAATGGGATGCCACGTTAGCCTCCCTAAGACTTATCCAAATATTCACCCCCTTTCCTTAATCAACTAATTAATCCCCCACTAGTCCAATAATTAATCAATTACCCACATAATTAAAAATTATCTCAAATTACTTAAAACACTACTCACTTTTAACACACTTTATACATCTTATTATTATGGTCATGTGGTACCTTGTATGGCACTAGTCCATAAATATCGGATATTATAGCTCGGACCATATTTCATCCCAAATTGTTAAACTTCGATGAAACTCATTTTCCTTGATTTTATTACCCTCTCACCTTCACGAATTTACTTATCCCTTGTTTGAAATAGCATAATACTTATAATCCCAAAATAATCTCATTCCCGAGCTTACGTCGATTAACTTACGGCGAAACTTTAACGTACAAAAATGCGGGATGTAACATCTCAATTTCGAGCTTTCATAAATTTATTTATGGTGTACTTTCACGTACAAAAAAATATAGGGTGTAACACCTTGATTTTTGTTACCACCACTCCTATTGCCTTGGTGGTTTGAGTTTCAATTTCCTTGATTACCTTGAGATCACCATTGTTGTTGATTCGGGCCTTAAGAGTTGTTTCTTTGCCCTTGGAATTTGTTCACATATATCAATTCCTCCTCTAGTTCATTGTATGATTCATCTTGGTCAAACCCACTATCAGCTTGCACATATTGTTCCACTCGGTTTTGCACTTGTTGACCCTTTTTGTCTTCGCTTGTTCACCATCATATTAACACCTTCCATTGCATTTACTTGTTTAGGACCTTGAACTTGTTGAAGTTAAGCTTTGGCTAATTGATTCATTATGGTGGTGAAATCGGCAATTGCTTGCCTATGATCATGCAATTATTTAGGTAGGTGAATCACATTTGGATCACCTTGAGGAACATTTTCTCTACGTTTCCATGCCGATGAAGTATCCGCCATTTTATCTAAGATCTCACAAGCTTCGGCGTATGGTGTTGTCATGAAATTTCCACCGGCAAGTTGGTTGACCACGCATTGATTGATAGTATTTATCCCCCTATAGAAAGTTTGTTGAATCCTAGCCTCCGTCATGTCGTTTGGGCACTCTTTCACCATAGTACGATCCTCTCCCATATCTCGTGCAAAGGCTTATTGGGTTCTTGCTTGAATGCTAGAATTCATCTCGAAGAGTAGCCATATGCCCGGGAGAACATAATTTGGCGATGAACTTCTCCGCCAATTCATCCCATGTACGGATAGAATAGTTTGGCAATATTTCTAACCAATCGAAGGCTTTCCCTCGTAGAGAAAAGGGAAATAGCCTCAACCTTATAGCATCCTCGGAAGCGTTGGTTTTTTTACTCCCCCAGCAAGTGTCCACAAACCCTTTCAACTGTTTGTATGCATTTTGACTCGGAGCCCCAGTGAAAAATCCTTGTTACTCTAGCAATGTGAGCATAACATTAGTGATTTGGAAGTTGCCTGCCCTAATGTGGGGCGGGACTATGGCACTTGCATCTCCTTCATTTGGCAACACTCGGTGAGGATCCGCTCTTGGTGGAGGTGAGGGAGGGATGAGAATATTGTCGTGAGGCGGTCGGCCTTGTCTATTTTCTTGAGGTTCAAGAGGAACCTCATCAACTTAGTCATCACCCGCATCTTCCCCCAAAGGCAAGTTTCTGAGAGGATCACTATTGTTGAGAGCCAATTTTGTACCTACAATTGTTTCACAAAAAGGTTAGTAACCCGGAAGGAAAAGAAGACAAGTTACACACAAAACCAAATATATAGCTAAATCTATTTTTAGCTCCACGGCAAAGGCGCCAAAAATTGATGTTGCCCAAATTCACACCACAGTTTGTGGTTGTGAAGCGGTCGATTTCAATTATAATTACCCAACTGGGAGTCGGGATCGATTCCTCAGGGATCGTAGATGGTATTAGGTATATACTCGGACTAAGCGTATAACGCGTCTAAGATGCACTTCCACATACTTTGTTGTTTTAGTCTACTTCTAAATTAAGCTAATGTTTGCAAATGTAAAGATGGAGACTGATATTTTCGGTGTTGTTTTTCAAGTCTGTAAAAGATCTAGGGATGTGACTTCCACCTAGGTGTTTTCCTAACGGGTTGTGGGCTTTAGAGCGGGTTTCGTTAGTCGGGGTGTAATATAGAAATCAACACACAATTACCCACTCAATACCTCTCGGTAATAGAGTGGTTTTTCCCAATTTGGTTTTCTCAAATCCAAATGGGTAATTCACAGAACAATTGATAGATGCTCAAGTCAGGTTTTACTATCTCTAGATTCAACCCTTTAATTGGGACTATCAATTTTTTGAGTTCATCCCAGTTTCTTGTTAGCTAAGTTTTCCTAGACTCATCCTCTCTTTCTCAAGTAGAGACTAAGTCAAATAGGCTTGAATCAATGTTTGCAACCATTAATTCTACAATTAGAGCAAGAACTAGGCAAAATACTACACACCCAACCATAAATAAGCCCTAAATCAAAAAACTATTAGGTACCCCACACTAGGGTTGGGTCACAACCCTAGCTAGAAATTTTGCTACTCATAGATGGAAATGGAGAAATTAAAGAATAAAATATGATTAAACTCATATTAAATGATAAAGAGATGAAAATCCAATGTAAAATAGACAAGTTATCATAAAATTTCCTAAAACAGTAAAGAAAAATGGCTCCCAACTTTTAGATGTTCAAACTTATCCTAATTTTGTCAAAAAAAAGACTATTTATACACAGCTAAAATTTTCGAACAAAATTGCCCTTTCGGAGGTTATGCGGCCGCACAATTCTGTGTGCGGTCCGCACTTTGCTGCAACTCTTGACAGGAGGGACTTCTGCCGCCGCACAACTATAGTGCGATTCGCACTTCTTGATGGACTCAGACTTGAAACTCTCTGATCTTCATCTTCTGCGGCTGCACAATTATTGTGCGGTCCGCACTTTCCAAAGCTGCTCTGACATAAATCCTTCATGATCTGCGGCTGTAGAAAAAATTCTGCGGTTCGCACTTTGGCCTTTTTGCTTGACTTTTGTCCTTGTCCAAAAATACTCCTTCTTGAGTTGAATTTCATCACTTTTGCTCATTTTCCAATACTCCTGCAAGTAAGTATATTTTATTAGTTTTCGGGAATTCCTTTAAACATTTTTGAGCTAAAACGAAAGTAAAAAGGGCGCAAATAAGTAGTCAAAATTCCCACTTATCAGCGTCAAAACACCAGGATGCAACAGTCGGGTGCAACACTTCAGGAGGATGATGAATAAAATTAGCATAGAATTGGCAAGACTTGCATCTTCGCGCGTAGTCCAAGCAATCTTTTACCATCGTTGGACAATAATATCCATCCTTCTTATATGAAAGTAGAGCTTTGGTCCAGACTGGTGTGTCCCATATACCTTAGAATGTGCTTCTTGCAAAGCTTGGAGTGTTTCATCTTCCCCTAAGCATCACAAGAGTACTCCTTCAAATGACCCTCTGTATAGGGTATCTTTGTAGTAAATGAAGCGAGGTGCACGAAGACAGATTTCAGTCCTTCTCCTCAATTTTTTTGGAAGTATCCCATAGCTTAAGTAGTCGATGATGGTCTGTCTCCGTTCTTCCTTATCAGCTTCAGAAATGGCCAATAGATGCTCGAGTTCATTTTATTCACTTTCACCCTTATTTGGCGGCGGTACTACCCATTTTTGGCAGATAGTAACTTGCGCTTGATTAGGCAGGGTTAGCGATGAAGCTACGGCAGCTAGAGCATCATCCTTTTTGTTTTCTTTCCTTTGGCACATGTTGAATAATCACATCACCAATCCATCCCATCAATTTCTTAGCATAATTATGATAAGGGTGTAGTTCAAGTTTCTTGACCTCTTAGCTACCTAAAAGCTGATTGACCACTAACTGGGAGTCACCAAAGACTTGCAATTGTAACTGCTTCATATTAATTGCCATTTCAAGCCCAGGAATTAATGTTTGATACTCATCAACATTGTTGGAACAGAGTTGTGTCAAGGCGAATGAGTAGAGCAAGACTTTGCCTTGGGAAGTGATAAATACTATGCCAGCACCAGCTCCTCCGCGATGCGCAGCACCATCAAAGTACATCTTCCATGGAGGTTGAACTTCAACAACCATTGCATCCTCATCAGGTAGTTCATCAGTTAGCTCCCAATCATCAGGTATCAGATGATCTTCAGAGAAGTCTTACAATGTTTGTCCTTTTACAGCCTTTTGAGGGATGTACAAAATCTCGAATTGTTGAAATTGGAGGTATGCTAGTCTATCACTAAGAACATGTTTTGACATCAGGAACTTGATGGGATTTGCTTTCGAAACAAGACGAACAATATGAACTTGAAAGTAGTGCTTCAACTTTTAAATTGAGAAGACTAACGCCAAACACAACTTTTCAATTGGCGAATAATTCAGCTCGTTTGGTGTCATCATCCTGCTCAAGTAGTAAAGAGAGTTTTCTTTCCCCTCACTATTTTCTTGGTCCACGGTGCTCCAACAAACCTTTCTTGTGCCGCAATGTATAGTATCAATGGCTTTCCAGGTATAGGGTCTGCTAAAATTGGAGGCTTCATCAAGTAGGATTATGCTCTCAAAGTCATTGTTACACGCTTGGTCCCATTTGAAAGGGACACCTTTATTCATAAGGCAAATGAATAGTTGGCACCTCCCATCTAGGTTTGAGATGAATGTCCTAAGGTACGCTAACTTTCCTTGTAGATTTTTCAATTCGTGAATATCCCGAGGCTCGGGCATTTTCAAGATTGCATCTACTTTGACTTGATTGATTTCAATCCTTCGATGTCGGAAAATGAAACCAAGGAACTTTCTGGAAGTAACTCCAAAGGCGCATTTCAATGGATTCATCCTAAGTTGGTACCTCCGGAGCAACTCAAACACCATTCTCAAGTTTTTCAAGTGGTCGCCTCTCTTTCTTGATTTTACCACCAAGTCTTCCACATAGCATTCAACATTTTTATGGAGAAGGTCATCAAAAATGATCTGCATAGCCCTTTGATAAGTAGAACCGGCGTTCTTCAAGCCAAAAGGTATTACTCTGTAGCAATAAATACCCTTGGGGGTGCGGAATACATTAAGCTCTTCATCTTTTGGTACCATGCGAATTTGGTTATAGCCCGACGAACCCATCCATAAATGACATTGCCTCATGCCTAGTAGTAGCATCGATCATCAGCTCGGGAGTAGGACGCTGGAATTCATCTTTGGGACACGCATGTTGAGATCCCTAAAGTCAACGCACACTCGAATCTAGATATTCTTCTTCCTTACATAGACAATACTTGAAACCCATGTTGGGTATTAACTTCCCGAATAAATCCAGCTTCAACGAGTTTGTTAACTTCGGTTTCAATCAGGGGAACTAAGTTTGGCCTAAAGCGTTTTTGAGCTTGCTTAACAGGACGAGCGCCATTCTTGACTATAAGGTGATGGACTTCTACTTTAGGGTCCTAGATAGGAATTTCTTTGTAACTCCAAGCAAAGACATCCCTAAACTCCTTGAGTAACTCAATATAAGTGTTTTCTTCATCAACTTCTAGTAAAGCACTTAGGTAGGTGGGTCTTGGTTCTTTAAAGTGCCAAGGTTAACTTCGTTTATGACATCAATCATTTCTTTCACCCCTTCTTCAAATTTTGGGGGAGAATCTTTCACATCTTCATCTTCTTGAGGGTCCCCATCATTGAAGGATATATGATAACACGGTGAAACAACCTCCAATTTCTTGTCATCCTCCATTAGAGATGAAATGGCGTGCTCGTCTTGTGCAGTAACATGATATGAAGAACCCACACTTTCTTCGTCTTCATCACGTTCTTTAGTGTAGACCACAGTGTATGGTTTTACCTTTACTAACTGATCACACGAAACCATGACTTTTGTTTGTCGCCTCATTCTAGAAGGAACCAGACTTTGGAAATCCTTAGAGATCTTCTGAATTTTGGGCGAAGCGGGTGTTCTTGTATTTTGATAATTTCTATGGAACTTATTCCCTTTCTTTAATGGACCCAATCTCTCAAACACGGAAGTCCTCATAGTTTATTTATAAGTCGATCAAAGACAGAAGGCTTGTTAGAAGCGGCAGATTCATCTTCTACAGTGATATAATTGATGCTCGCCCTTCTTATGGAGATGCACACTGGTGACGGTTGCTTGTATCCCAAACCTCCACGTGGTTGCCTCGTCGCAGCTTCTGATGGGAGCTTCCCTAACTTTGACAGCTCATTGGTACTGTATACAGCTTTGGCAAATATCCTGTAAGCGTTAGGATCAAAACCTTCATCTATTCACTTTGTAGGGAGTGCCACATTATGCAAACGATTTTGGGCCACGAACCCTACAAGTGGCTTTGAGAACAACTTTACTATCTCAATTCGTTTTACCGGAAGAGTTAACTCCTTTAGCATGTCAGTTTGGAGATTAGATGATTCACCTTCATCATCCTTCCTTTTAGGAACATATTGGAGAGCAAGAGTTACTTTCTTGCCATAAGATGCAATATCCCCTCTATAATATTTATTTGAGTTAGGTTGTACCTCCTTAGTAACAGCTTTGGCTCTACCAACAGTCACCTCAGCTCTTTTAGTTATGGGCTCGTCATTCTTTCTTTTTTTATGCGGTTCTTCAAGTAGAACTTTACATCGGCGAAGTGAGACTCAGCTTCGGTGAATGGCCATCATCAGCAGCTATCTTTTTCTCGACTTCACCCTCATAGTATTTTAAACATTGATGGTAGGTAGATGGAACTATTTTATTCTCCTATATCCAAGGTCTCCCAAGCTAGATGTTGTATGAAGTCTTTGCATCAATCACATGCAGTCATGCACTTGATTTCATATCTTCAATGGTGATTCCCAACCTAATCGCACCTATGGCTCTTTTCCCCCCTTGGTTGAATCCTTGAATCGTAACACGACTTTCTGAGAGTTATTCATTATAATACCAATTTCTTTCACAGTGCGACTTGGCAAGATGTTCACTGAGGATCCTCCTTAACCAAAATTCAATTTACCTTTTCATCGCACATATAGCCACCCAGGTACAACGGGCGATTATGAGGAGTGTCGCCTAATAGAAGATCATCATTTGGGAACGTAATTTTTTCCTCACAAGCATTAACTTCTTGAGGAATGGACTCGATGAGCTTTTCCGAAGATGGTGCCGATGGTAGGTCATCACTCATTTCTTCCCCTTTGTCAGCATGGCAACAAGAGGCATCAATACCCTCATGGGAAATCTTCGTGAGGAACCAACTTGGTAAGAACTCCTCCAAGGTCACTGGATATCGTGACTTTTGAGGATGGTGCACCTCCACTTTTGCTTTCTTCAAATGCTTAACTGGATTTAATCTCCTTGGTATTTTCAGCATCATTTTCCTTGTTGGTTGTTCTATTTATTCTTTTCGTGGGCTCCTGTTGTGGCGCCTACGGCAAGTCACCAACGTCCAACCTTGATCATCATCATGGTGGTCTACTTCAACTTTGTTATTCTCCAGTAATTCTTAATCTTTGATTTATTTTAAACTGCATAACTCATCTAGATTGAATGAGCCAAAGGTTACATATACTTGGTTCACACTTGCCTTCTTATCTTCAAGCACGATCTTCTTTTCACGGGCTAAGTCCATAACTTTGTCCTTGAAGACAAAGCACTTCTCTAGAGGGTGGATTACAAGTCGGTGACATTTATAGTAATTTGGGTCATTCATTTTTCCAGCTTCATTTGGTCGCTTCGTCTCCGGAAGCTCAATAAGATTTAACTCGAGGAGTTCTTCAAAACTGGGTGGCACATTAGAATATAGAAATGGGTACTCCTTCTCTTGTAATTCTTTTAGAGTCAACTTTACACTTGGATTATCTTGAAAATAAGTGGATTTCATACTCTGCTTCTTGCTCACCTTCGTTGTGAACTTCACAGGTAATGTGTTGACATTCATAGCTTCTTTATTTTGAGATTTGGGTACGAACTTTCTCCATTTCCTGACTTCTTTCTTGTCGTTCCCTTTGCGAGGCTCATAGACGGGCAACCTTTCATTTCCAGTGGCAGCCATGCTCAACTCCATGTCATGGACACGAGTCGCAAGTTCTTCAAATGTGTCATGCTTGATACCTTGGATGCACATCTCTATGCCCGAAGCTTCATTAAGCATGTCTTTGTAGTTGAGGCTTGCATTCCTCCAATGATTGATAAAGTCGATAACTGGTTCACCATTTTGTTATCGAGTATTTGTAAGCTCTATCATACTCACAGTATGTTTCATGCTATAAAAGTGATTGAAGAATTCTTGCTCTAGTTGATCCCAGCTATCAGCAGATCCAGCCTCGAGGTCTGTGTACCAATAAAAAGTATTTCCTTTTAATGAGCGGACAAACTGCTTGATAAGGTAATCTTCATAAGTCCCAGCATTGTTCCATGTATCAACGAAGTGTGCCACATTTGCTTTGTATTGCCTTTGCCATCAAACTATTGAAATTTTGGATGTTGATAGCCAACAAACATCTTCAACATATCGATCCTTGAAGTGTACGGCTTTGCATAGGTAAAGGAGGACTTGGAAGCAACTTCATATTTGTTTTGTTAGTCCCTTCAATGAACTCCTTTAGTTGATTGATATGAACCATCACTTCCGAAGAGACTGGAATTTCCTTAAGTGGATGCAACTTGTCGTGAAGGAGGATCAATCTCTTGAACTTTTGGGAGTTTTCCAGGTGCATGGGTGGATTCTTCTTCCATCAAGATTCCCCAGCTTGTCAATTCTAGAATCTTGATTTTGCATGCACTTGGTCAAGCCAGTGATTGCTTCTGTCAAGTTTTCCAACTGCTCTTCCACAGATGAAGTGTTTGCCACCATGGCTTGCATGATTGTTTTAGATGATGAGGAGTAACATGGATTGTCACACAAATTGATTCTTGAATGGATAACGTTATGCGGTGCAAGTGGGGAAGACCAATCATTTGAAATATCATCATCTTCCTTCCCAACATAATTCTTCGATCCGGAGAGGTAAAGTAGAGCTAGGGTTTTCTTGATCTTTTCAGCAATATCGTTTCCTCCTTCGAGTACGTTCATATAGGATCTTAATCCTTTTGAGGATGAATATGCGAAAACAAGGGTTGATGCGGGCGACGCTTGGAGTGCTCGTTGTCCTAAATATCTTGCTTTGCTTCTCGTAACTGGTCCAAAGCTTCCAAAGGTAACATCGAGGATGCTTTCCACATCAGCATAAAACCTGGAGTTAGCAGCCTTGGTGGATGTTGATCTGGAGTTGATTTTTTTTGAAGCCGTTTCAACGTTCTTGAACTTTGGGGATTGAAAAGTTGATATGAGAGGTAGAGATTGTCCCACTGGGCATGTTAAAATTTGTAGATAATAAAATTGCGTCAAGAAAATAATCGAGACTGAAAAATATTGGAACAATCGTAGTATTTGATTTCAAATAGTTTGAGTGTTACAATCTCTATGAATCCTCTAATTCTTTTTATCAATAGTAAATAAATTCAAGGGCCTTTGCGCTTGATTTTGAATCTATATTTGTTTTCACGAACGATGATCTTGAATTCAACTAGCACAAACTTTGATTTGAACTCGTACTCCTTGAATCTTGATTTGTTCTTCATTCTTGAGCTTGAACTTGATTTCGTGAACTTGAAATTGAAATAGAACACTTTATTTCTTGAAGCTTGAAACTTGTAGAGAAGTTTTCTGCGTTTGATCCATGAGCTCTCTCTAACTTCTTGTTATCACTTCAGGTCCCTTTTCTGGGTTATGAAGACCCCTATTTATAGTTGTGGAAGGAAGGAGTTATTATAAGAACAAGCTCTTTCCAAACAATGAAATTGAAGTGTGACATGGCCATATTTGATTGGCCAGAACATGTCACTTGCACACGTGGCACGGTTTCATTGGCCTTTTGATTTTGATTGGCATACCTTGTCATTTTGACATGTGGCATGATCCTATTGGATATTTTGTTTGACTTGGCGGGCCACGTCATTTGACACGTGACACCAAAATGGGCCTCTAGGAAGATGACATCTTGGGCCTAATGAAATGGGCTCATCGTTTGTAGCCCAATTGAATGGGTTAACCCAATGCATTTCGGGGTATTTATTAAATTCATACTTATTAAATAATTAATCCGATTATATTATCCCATAATATTTACTTGGACCAAAATATATCTAATTCATAATAAATCTAATTTTTTATATGAATTTAATAAAATTTTAATTGCCTACAGAAGTTATAGGCAACCTCTCAAAATCGAGCTCCCAAGTCTCCAAAGTGGAAGAAAAAAAGTTGAGAAAAATAGTTTGAAATTCGCCCTTTTACATATTTGATTTTAGCGCCACAGGTACTGCAACACGCTGACCAGGGCCCTGGTCCTTTTCGCCTTGCTGGTTGCAGTGCTATAGGCACTGCAATGTAGTGTCTTGTGCGTCGGCATTAGGTTTCTCTCAAAAGATGAAATTCACTTCTTCTAAATATATCGAAACTCATTTGAGCTCCTTGGGACCCCATCCAAATATTTTAACAAGTCCGTATATTCTATACTAACTTGACTAAGGGATCTTAATACATCAAAAAATAGTATAACTAAGAATCAAGATCCAACCAAACATAAACTTCCTTAAGTTCTTCAAGCCTCAAATTTTACAAGATAGGTCCGAATCACTTTCAAACCCTTTGAATCAGCTCTAAAATATTCCAAAAAATTTAAATAACTAATGTGGACCTATCCAAAGGTTCAAAATATAAAACAAAGTACAATAACACAAAAGTCAATTCTAAGTCAAACTTATGAACTCTAAAGTCCTTCAAATTACCAACCTTCAACCAAAAGCGATGAATCCTTCCCGGCCACCCAAGACCTGATTCAAACATATGTACAAGTCCAAAATCTTTATACAAATCTATCAAAATATTTAAATTACCAATCCGAGCTTGTCTTTATAAAATGTTAACTTTGGTCAACTCTTTCAACTTTTAGCCTCTAGTGATGAACTAAGTAATTCAAATTATTCCTGAACATCTCGGAACCAAAACCAACCATACATTCAAGTCAAAACACATCATATGAACCAAGTCACGGTCTCAGTTATAGAACGGGATGCTAGAACTCAAAAATGTCCAGTTGGCTCATTACATTCTCCCCCATCTTAACATACGCACATCCTCAAAGGTGCCAAAAATAATTCCAAAGTCGTTAAATAGATGTATAAACTTATTACACACATTCACATAGTGTACTCATGTCACCTACATTGGGGTAACCCCGTTAATACATCTTGACTGAAGATTCCTCCTTTAACCATAGCTTATAAGTCTATAAACTCAATTCGACATCCGTAACTTCCTTCAAAATTTGATTCTTGTATATATTCAATGTACCAATCTCAACAATCTGTATCGATTCATAAATGAACTACTGAAACATAACCATATAATATATCCTACGTTCTTTATATTCATCCATACGTCTTGGCTACAATAATTGCTTGTTGCCAAACCCAGTAACGATCATAATGCTCTAACTCAAATAGATCCTTATTTAAACCTTCCCAACACTACTAATAATGAAACATGAAAAAACTCATAATCTCACATTATATTAATAAGTCATGAATTTCTCTCATTCGATAAGAACTACTGCATGTTCTAAGTTGTCTAATAGTATTTTTCTTTCAAACATACTTTATCCAAATCTGAACATGCTAATTCTAGGTCTGTTAACTTCGTATCATCCAGTTGCAGTTGCTCGACCAACAAGACGCACCAAATTTCACATGGAACCTTATCAACATGGTTTGTGTATTATACAAGTAGTAACCCAATTATATCAAATCTGTAAAAAAGCAACTAAATCACCCAATGACTCCTTGAATCTGTGATATTATTTCCCAACATGTCTCCAAGTATATATATAACTCACTCATCTTTCTGTTATTCAACGGTTAAGCAAACTTTATCCAACTTAACTCGTGTACCTAAACCACCCTACATAATTGTCATAATCACATGGTGAGCTGTCACTCTATCGAATCCGATGAAACAAGTACTTGTGTAACATAGAACCTTCTAAGTTGATATAAAATTATTCCAGATGATACATTTGTAGTAAATGTTGTGATACGTAAGAAAATATGATCTTGCATAGAATACACATTCTCAATACGCCTACCAATAGACATCCAATTTTAAGACCTTTCCAAAATAGGTAATAAGTCTTCTAAAAGTCCAAAGTGATATATTCTAACTTCTATTAATGGATACTGATGCGAGACTAAATTGCATAGTTTAACATGTAATATACCTTACATTTTATGCGCATTAAT